>KK502408.1:2772409-2799417 GCA_000688735.1 Glossina austeni
TTATATTTTTTTTTTTTTTTTTTTTTTTTTTTTTTTTTTTTTTTTAGTTACTGTCGTTGTTATAATTGTTGTTGTTTTTGTCTTTCTATATCGGTGTACCTCATTTGTATTGTGTCGTTTGTTATAGTTTTTCTGGTTGTTGTCTTCTTCTTCTTCTTCTTCTTCTGTTTGTTTGTTTTTTTGTTTTTAAATATTTTTTTTCATTTCGGTTGTACTTGACAGCGAACAATGTTGGTTTCCTTTGTCATTTGTTAGATTTGGGCTATAAGTCAGACGCCCAGTTTAGTGTTGAAGCATTAAGTGGTCTATTATTTATGTATGTAAGCATATATCTGCTTAGCAAGTTTCACCTACAAAACGATAAAGCATAACAAACAACAAACAACAACAAAAAAAAAAAAATGAAAATAAAAGAAAAGAAAAAAGAAAAAAAAAACTATAAATTACATGAGTAGCTGTAGTACTACTGTGATTGCACAGCGAGACTTTTTTTCTATTGAAAAGGGAGACAGGCATGCAATGAGAGAGAAAATGTCACGCTTTCTGACGTCTAAGAAAGCACTTACAAGCGAGTGTATATATATACATACATATAAAATCTTTACATAAATAAATATTTACTAAACGGGGAATAAAAAGATTTTCGTTCCTATTTTTCACACTTAAGACGATATTCGCCGCGCTGCAACTTGTTAAACGCTAGTGAATGATGATGAGCACATAACATCTAATTCTTTGTCACGGATAGACACGCGCACATATAGTTATTAGCGATGTTATGTTATGTTATGTTATGTTAAGCCATGTCTAAGCCATGAAGGACATCGAATGAAATGTGCTCGCGCTTTTCATGTTAACTAAAACGTGTAAATGTGAAAAGATTCGACTCAGAAAAATGATGAAAAGTTTTAGCTAAAGCATCGATAAATCGATTAATCTCTCAATTATAAACAATTATGATGAAAACCTCTTTCATTATCGTAATTTAAAGGTAGGTTATAGCTTCTCGACAGGACATGTACCGTTTATACTTTTGATTTAGTGTAAGTCACCGTTAAAGTCCAACTCTGGCACATTTTTTCTTCTTTTTTTTTTTTTTTTTTTTTTTTTTTTTTTTTTTTTTTTTTTTTTTTTTTTTTTTTTTTTTTTTTTTTTTCTTTTTATGTATAAATTTACATAAGTATCGCTACTATTTGCTTATTAGTTTTGATTGTGTGTGTGTGTGTGTGTGTGTACGCGCGACAATGTATATGTATATGTACCTCTACATTCTTGTGCCAATTGTGCATCATATCATCATATTTGTGTTTCATCTACTGTGTCACAATTGTTGTTTTGATTACTTGCTCTTCATACTGCAGTTGTTATTGTAATTGTTCGTAATGTGATACGTGAGACAAACATTTATATTTAAATGACTATGTACCTCGTCATAAACATATATGTCTAGATTATGATCTGAGCACGTATTTATATATATATATATATATATATATATATATATATGTATATATATATATATCACAAGTTCATGCAGTGACATATTTAGAAAAAGTTAAAGAAAACTCGGTTCAAACGTTTCAACTGCATTTTATAGTCAGTATTTCAGTTACTATTGGGTATTGTTTGACAATTATTTCAATATATTCGATGTTAAGATTCACGAAATATACGTAACGAAGGAAATTTGCTCAAATTATTGTCGTGTCCGTTTAACGAGCTCTCTCTCTCTCTCTCTCTCTCTCTCTCTCTCTCTCAACTTGCAAACACTAAATGCTTAAAACAATTTATTCAAACTGATTCCAAATCTGTTACCAAACCGAAACCAATCTTTGCAACGATTTTTCTCTCAAGTGTTCTTAATAAACATCAACGTTCTTCATCGTTGCGAAGAAAAAGCCCTCTGTTACCAAAATCTTTAAATTCATTTCATATTTGCTAACAAATTTCGGTCGATTGTTTTATTTATAGTTCTCGGCGGGACGATCGCCGTAGGAAAGCCAAAGAAGGAAATCCGTTTCTTTCTCTCTCTCTCTCATAGCCATACGACAGTGGCAGTCTGCCATCTAAGGAGATAATAATTGCGCTAGAGAGCATGAGAGCATGAGAGCATGAGAGCATGAGAGTATGACATCTACTCCGATGATTGTCATAACTGCAGAAAGCATTCTGATACTGAAGGGGGCGTTTAGTAATGAGCACTACTTTAAGCGCTGGCCTGATATTCAGCGAACTTTGCGATAGTTCACGGGGCGGACACAAAGTACCAGATTGTACTTTGTAGCAAACATACGATAAGCGCAATGAAAAAAGGGATTTTGTGCAAGCAATTTAAGAGAACGGGAAGAAAAAACATTTATTTTCGATTTTTTTTTAACTTGTTTCGGGACAAAAAACCCGGATTCCAAAAGTCGCAAAAAGAGATGCCTCCTATATGACTAGAAGGTATCGTAGTCGAAAGCGCATATCAGAAATTATTTACAAAAGTTGATTGCAAAGACAATCGCTTGGATGGCCCAATTATTTTTAATGCTTATCACAGCAATGGTTTGAACCGTCCGGAGATGCTGAAGAGATTTCTTTTTTACACGATCAATCACTCAGCAGAGTGTAACATAACGAAGGCCCGAAGAAAGTGAAGAAAGAGAAATTTGTCGGCAGCGGGAGTGGAAACAGAATAGGGCATGTACACTCAACCAGTAAGCGTTATGGCTTTAGCAGCTGAGCAACCGCTACAGCTGGAACCAAATATGCTCTACCGCACCGGAATTTAAATTGGCGAACGCTGACGTACTACTACTTGACCATTGCTGAGTAAAATCAGTTTTAGCCTAAGGTGAGATCCTAATGCTATCAGTCACTCAATGTCTGATACTTAGAATTAATTAAAGACTTTTCTCTTATCTTATAATTACGCTCTGAAGAACTGATTGCAGTCAAAATCATAAAACTTTCAAAACATTTATAATAAGCGGCTCACATCTCGCTCTAGAAAATGGAGTAAGTGGAGGAAAGTTTCAATTTGAATGCACATTTTACTTACACAAAAATTCATTTGATTTCGTGAAAGATGGTCGCGATTACTATCAACATTTTTCTTATTAGATTTACCTGAAAAGAGAAAAAAAAATAATTTGAGTTAAATGAAATAAACATTAAATAATGTTATAGACTGCGCGCGACTTGCAATATAGTAATTTTGTGCGGATTGTATGTCCGTCTGTCCGACTTGTTTTCTTGTGTTCGGTAGCAGCTTTTAAAATATTTGAATGAAACTTAGCCCAAGGACGAGCTCTGCTGGAAACGTTTTGGATCGGAGCACACCTATGCTTTTTGCCCGTCACTCATAAACTACAACAAAAATTTCTACTTTTCACATTCTAAAAAAGCGGAAAGAGTAAAAAAGTATTTTTTCTTCTTTGTATTTTTGGTTTTCCTTAGGGTAACGGTGGCGGATGTAATGGATTCACACGCGGTCGAATATAATTTTTTTATTTGTTTTATCTTGAACTAAGAAGTGACCAGACCACAAAACTAAAAGGTCAAAACCATTAAAGACTTTGCATATATTTCGCTAAGAGATGCTAAAGATTCATGCTTCGATTTTTTAGCCATCGCCAACTCAAAGAGAGCTCAGAGAGAGACAACATGAGATGAAATTACAAAATAAAATAAATATTTTTGTCAACTGGACATCGATATGCAGTAAAAGAAAACTAAACGAAATAGCAGTTCACTACTTTAACTAAAATCGTTGTCCTGTAGCTTACTCTTATACTCCCACTATTCACGATTGCAACCGGATCCATCAAGCATCGCATTTCGAACATGGAATATATATACACTTTCAAAAGTTTGAAGAGAATCCATTAGCCTTAGATTATAGTTTTAGTATAGGAAAAAAAAAAATACATATATATATAAATATATCTTAAATTCTGCTGGTCCTCGATTGGAGTCCCTTACCACGAAAAAATATTTATTTAGAAAGAGCAAATTTTGCACATTTTTTTTTTTTATATAACTGATACTAAATCCAAAACACTTCACATTGGGCGAAGAATCACTAACCAAAAAAAAAAAATAAATAAATAAATAAATAAAAAGATAAAAAGAAGAAATTTACGAAAATCGAAAAATTGAAAAATTGATTTCAACAGTCCTTTAAAATTATAACTCAATGTCAACAGCATGGCCAGTAGTAAGTAGACTTAATCATATACCTCCGTCCCAGATACAATGCATTTTGCATTTAGTCTTCCGCGGAAATGATCCCTAATAGCAGGAGCACATCAGTTGCGGTTATTCGTCTTTTAAGATTTCAAAATAAATTCCTTAGTACGTTTATGTGGTTTTTGGTCTTTTCTTTTAAAGGACTTTCATTTAACTACAACAACATTTAACAAGTAGTTATATTTTTATTCGCTTTTTAATTGACTGAGGTGATGGGAAACAGAAACCTGATTTTTGTTTATTAAATAAACACTTTGAGCAATAAAGTGTAACTCCAGTAAATTTATCGCTATTCCAAAGAAGTTTTGCTCGTTAAATGTTACGCGATAAAAAAGCAAGTAAGGAAATTTTACTCGGTCATGTTCGAATCTTTTATACTCAGCACCGATTAAAAAGAAAAAAAAAACAAAATATAAGAAATAAATTTTCATATTCTACGACATGGGATGGGCGCGGCTGATTTTTTATATTTTCAGAAGAAATGAGAGAGAAAACCAAAAGCACGGAAAACAAAGGTATTCACAGTTTTTGTTGCTTAGGCATGTGGGGGTTGTAGGCGTGCCTTTTCACCAATTTAGGTAATTTTCAAATTCGTTTGCGACATTTTCATTGTTGCGAACCAAATAATCTCTCTCTCGCAGATACTGCATAGTTGGGCAGACGAACAGATGGACAGACGAACATGTTTAGGTCCCTTTCGAATTTGAAACTGGTCAAGAGCTTATACACTTTATGGGATTTTTGAAGTTTGTTTCTGCGTGGATAGGCGTGGTCAATAATACAGCATCGCCCATGGAATGTACTTTTAAATTTTCGTTAATTTGTTTGCTTTAGTTTACGAGTAAGGAGTCAAACACTTCTCTTCAATCTTGTATTCCTTTTCAAAAACTGAGAGTTTCCCAGGTATGTAGTACTTCAAGTGTCGGTCCTTTGACAGATCTAAACCATCTTTAACATCAATCTACGTACAAGAACTTCCAATGTTTCTGCCAAATTTGAAGTCGATAGTTACATATTTGCGGCTGAGAGAATGTTTAAAACAAAAATTACATAGGCGGACAGACGGACAGACGGACCGACGTACAGACGCACATGCTTTAATCAGTTTAGAATTTGATGCTAATCGAGGAATATATACCCTTTGTGAGGTCTCTGGCGTTTCCTTCTTGGCGTTGCAAATGTTTGTCCGACGGTGATATATATAAAAGTATTATTTCCAAATCGATCAATAATTTGAAATCAATTATATTATTGTTCGTTAGTAATTGTTATTCGATAGTCGAAGATAAAATTGCTCAAACCAGTTGTTCAGATTCGCTTCAGACTCGTTCAGCGCTTGATAAAGATAACTAACGTTTATGAATTTAGCTATAGTGACACCTTTGAAAACATATGGTTTTTACCGATTCTTGATTAAATTAGAAGAACTTATGGGAAATTTATTAAATTCACTTTTAAAATTTCATGCTTCTCTTTCATTTCTCTCTCTACTTACGAGATCGCACTCATGAAGGAGCGATATACTAAGGAATTGTGATATATGAAGGAATTGTCTTTGAATATAGTTTTGTAGTAATTTTTTATTATATGGTAACTGTAGTCTTACCCTATAGATTGATATGAGTGATTCTAGTCGGTTTAGCGATTTGTTCACTTTCAGTATCCACGGCTTGCATTTTCAAGCAGTTGTAGCGTACAATTTAATTAACGCAACGCGCAGCATTTGTTTTGCAAGTTTTCTGAATTATCAAAAACTCGGACGTTAGCACGATGATGTGATATGTGATGGAATAATTTTTGGCCAGCCCATACACTACACATAATGTGAGGTACTTTCCAGCAGTGCAAAGAGTGTGGAAAGACGTTTTGTGAATGACTCAACAACTATCGGTTAAACTCAATTCGCATATGTCTTCGACATATGTTTTCAATTCGTGCTGAGTCCATTGATGATTAACTATCGATCGATTAAATAATTCAAATTTATAATTAAACAACAAGTGAAGGCACTATACTGCGTCACCGCCCATCACTAAATACTGTACACGAAACCTAAAGTCATTCGTATAATGGCTTTTTAAAAAGAAGGCGTAACATGCAAAGTAATCGGGAAAGCATTTTCAATGGCGTTCATCTTTGAAACAAAACGATTTAAAATATCTTAGAAATTGCTACCTGTAGATTGAACACAAGAAAGCAAGTCGGACAGAGGGATAGACAAGCTAAAGTAAAATAAATAATGAGTCTATCTCAAGCCCTTCTGCGTGTTGTATACATCTGCACAAACTTAATACACTCTACACATACCAGACCACAAGTGGTCTAGGAAATTAAGAAGACAGTTACAATCGTTCTTGATCATTAAGTGAATTATATTTTTTCAATTCTGTTTATTTAATGAACACTAGTCGAGCCCTCTTTAAAAATCAGAAAACTTTAACTTAAGAAACATAAAATTATTAGTAGTCTCTCTTTCTAGGTCATACGATCTTCACATAATGTCATGTAGTCATGAAATAAAACGGATTAGAGCACTTACTTAGGATGGCGTGTGTAAAAGATTTCTAGACTGAAGAGGAAAATCGAAATTATAAAAAGAAAAGAAATTGTTTGTCAATTTTTAGGTTTAATTTTTTAACACAGCGTCCGAATCGTTATTGCGATGCCAAAGAGAAACTCTTAACTGAGTCAACTGAATAATGTGTTACGTTCAAATTTTTGTATTGAGCAGCACTTGCAAGAGCATGGCAAGTTATATAATGGTAAAGAACCTATCAATGAAACCCACTCATGCCGGAAACGTACAGAACGTGTTGCGGCCCCATATTCTTACAATTTGTGTGTAAGAAAAATAATAAGAAATCAGAAATAAAGAAAAATTTGAAAAAAAAAAAAATCCAGAAAAAGAATAAGAAACTCGTACCCTGATAATCAAGAAAAATACTGCAAATGTAAAGGCATTCATTCGTTTGCGTATGGGCTTTCTTTTCATTCATAATGTCGGGCACGTATTAGCGTAAAAACCATCTAACTATGTGGAGTGGACGAAAATTAATGACATGCATATATATGCATATATATATATGCATATATATATATATATATATATATATATATATATATATATATACAAGATTCATGGCATAGAACTTGAACGGCCAAGCGAATGAATGAACGATGATTTGATTGAATGTGGACGTAACGCGAGAAGAGGCCACAAGAACACCAAAGCGGTATAGTGGTGTTAGTGTTAGTTTAACTAATTGCGGTAAGTAGGAGTGAGTTGATCACAATTTTTTTAACAATCGTGCCTGCGTGCGTGCGTGCGTGCGTTATTACTATGTAAACATTTACGGACATGTACAGGCATTTCACCCTTTCATACATACATGCATGTGCACATTTAAACTTAACTTTTGAAACAACACAAAAAAAAGTACAAAAACAATTTAATCAAACGTATACTTCATTAGTAAGCGATTACCAGATCGCAGATATCCATTAAATGGAATTTTACTCTGGCATCTTTCATACCTTAATACCCGTAGTGGACATATTGAGATAAGATTTTGAAGAAATACGTTCTTCTTAGCGCTTCTATCTGACTATAGATGTGATAACTGTTTCCCCCCTTTTTTAACATGAACATGAACATGACATAGGTAAGGGAGGGTTTAAAGTCCCCCGAAGGTTTGTAAAAATAAACGCACAAAACTAAAGGTCAAAAGCATTGATGACAGCGTAATCAAGAATCGGTCCCATATATAAACACTAAGTTTTTCTCGATTTTTTCTTTTGCCTTTTCATTTTTAACTGAGCTGTAATGGTAATTATGCGGTTGTGTATTAATGCGTTGTTTTCGTTCAAAGTACGGGTCACGTGCTTGACGTGAAAATAAATAAAAAAAACAAAAAAAAATAAATAAATGAATAAAAACGACTACGAAAAGCAATGCAAAAGCAACTGCAAGCTATTTATGGGTTTTTAAAGTTTTTCTTTATTGTGTTTGTTGTTGTTGTTGTTGTTGTTGGTTTTTTTTTTCTTTGTTATCAATTAAGTTCAACACTCGGTTGACTGCAGTTTATTATTGTTTAGCTCAAGCCGGTAAATGATCTAAATGAGCTTTAAATTAAAACCGACAATAAACAAGAACGCGAAAATGATTTTGTTAAATAATTGAATATAAACACAAAACATGTACACACACAGGCTAAAGTGTTACGTTTGTCGCCTTTTCATTTTAACTGCATTTAAATTTTATAGTTTCGACGGATCGTTAAATGAGATGCAATATATAATGTGTAGTGAATTTTTTAAAATTGTCCGAATATATGATTTACATATCAAATTTTGATATAATATTCATTTATATGTACATAAATATGTCTTACGCATATTCTTAAACGCCGAAATGACGAATGACGAAAAACTATGAAACTATGCGGATTTAGAGATCCGTAAGAGTAGCCGAATATGTTAGAATCGCGACTACCAAGTCCAGTGTTTGCGAGTTTGCGAACTGAGTGCGATAGGGTTTACTTTGGTCGTAGCTCACACAGAAACACACGCACTACATTATATGGCCTCTCTTCTTCCCTATTTCTTCCCCTTACTCACTTCTTTTTGGCAGTCTTATTGGTCATATAAAAAAAAAAAGAAAAAATTCCTTTTTTTTTTTTTGCTTATTACTTATAAGCTACACACAGTAGATAAATATTGAAAACTTTATTTATATTCAATAGGCGTCACTGCATCGCTTGCATAAAAGTAGGAAGCGTGGACAACGGCCACCCAATATTATAGTGTATCAAAATTGCATTTGTTTTCAATATCTTTATAACACGCTTCACAGTAAGCTTCACAGAATCCCCTAAAGTATACAAAATTCTTGGCATGTTTCAAGTTCGGAATACACCTAAACATTTCTGTTCCTTCATTTGTGTGTCCGTCTGTCCGTCTGCCCAACTATGTAACATCTGCCTAAAAATTTGCAAAAGAGTTTCAAAATGGCGTAAACAGGTCAAAGAACACGCCGATAAGCCCCGCATGTCTGCACAACCTCTGAGAACACTTTTGCTTTTCGTGTATTTTGCTCGTTGCTTACACACTACAAAAGATACACAATAAAAACTTCCACAAAGCTATTCGAGAAAAATTGAAAAAATCGGCCATGCCCATCCAATACTATGGAATATGCAGATTTATATTTTTCACTTTTTTCCAATTTTTCAGACCATAACGGTGATGGGTATAAAAAAGTCGATAGTAATCGAATATGATTTCCTTGCTTGCTCACTTTATACAGAACTTCCTAGACATACTGTTATACGTAAAGAATGTTAGGAGTGGTGAAACAATATCGTTATTATTAGAATGAGAAAGATATTAGGACTCATGTTTAAGGTAAAATAATTCAGAAAGTAAGGAAAAGGTTTTGACAACGTGACCCGATGTCTTTCACTTAGCGATTGATTTCTTATTCTCTGTTCGTTCGTTTTATTCTTCGGTATTAGGCTCTGTCCACTATTTTGCTGCTCGTCGAGGCATCGAAAACTAGAATCCTGTTTAAGGAGAGTAAAGATTTTCGATTTTCTGAATTTCGGAATGCAAATGAAAATAAAATACTTTCGTTACCCGTTAAGGGGGAAATTTTCACTTCAGAGCTGAAAGTAAATGAAAGAGATATCGATTGAACGCAGTTAGAAGTGACGTTTTCAATGATTAGGCAGCGCGACTAACTGTTCGCATAACGTTTGTTCGATCAGCAAGTGAACATAAATCACATTTTGATGAAGGGAAAGAGTTCTTCCACTTTAGTCTTTTGCATTAACCTCAAATAATTATTATGCAACAAACATCGTTCGATCGTGATAAATAGTTTGACATTTCCAAAGCGATAACTTTAAATCGAATGTTTTTTGTTTTTTTTTTTTTTTGTTTTTTCTTGTTTTTGTTTTTTTGGGAAAACAGATTTAAATCATGATTTTTTACGTTTACTGTGTGGCTTTATTTCTTTTAATAATGATGGGAATTTTAAATTAGATTTAAATTTTTATATATATATATATATATATATATATATATATATATATATATATAATTATAATTATTATTATTATTATTATTATTATTATTATTATTTTTTGTCATACTTTAAATTCACTAAACAAAAACTTCCGTTTATGGTTTGTCATTTATTCAAGCATTCAATAACAATCCAATGCAATGATATTTTGAAAGTAAGCAACGCGTGGTTGTACTTAAAACCGCTTTAATTTATCTCTAAATGTACTTTGTATGCATAAGAAAAGATATGAATTTATATACATTATGAAAATGACGCTGTTTCCCAAAGTACAAAAATGAATGAATGAATTATCTCCCAAAAAGAAAGGGATACCTAAAGATATGCTTTCATTAATTATCTAATTGATTACTCAAATGGTTCACTTTATCACTAAAACAAACTCACTCTGGCCGATGAATTTTTCAATTTTGTTTTAAAGATTAAAGTGAAATTTGCAAAAACCGCAGATCGGAGATCGATAAATGGCTCTCAAGATCGAGTAAGCTCAAGTGAGCTATAAATTATTTACTCGCTGTAAAGAGTAGAAAGTTTATAGTGCTGTCTCTCACTGACAAATCTATTGAAAATCTTTCCATCGTAAAATTTTTCTATCTATATAACGTATTCGAGTTATGATCGCGTTTACTTGATATCGTATCACACACGAAGAATGCCGGCCATTCTCCGGCATTTAACCGGAAGGAAGTAAGGAAGAACTTAACACAAAATTTAATGCATAGAATTGAATATTAATTCAAGTTTTAATTACAGAAGAAACTTAAAAGTGTAAACGGAACAACAATTACATCGATCGCGCGATAGCGCAAGAGTTTGAGATAATGAAGTTTCAATATGTACGCTAAAGTTCTTTTCCAAGTTAATTGGAGAAAGTATTCACCGTATGGCCCATTACTGCTGTTTACTGCTCGTCTGGACATATCATTATGGATATCCTTGAGATGAAGAGCTATCTGCAGCTGCTAAACTTATCAGCCCAAGAAATTGCCTTAGCAAAGTTAACCAACCATTCTTAGCATTCTTACGTTACGTTTTTTTTTTTATTGCAGGCTTTTGAGTCATCACTACCCGTCATTGCTCCATCCTTCGTATCCATTACTCCGATACTATTTTGCATCTGAATAAAGTATAGATCCCGACAATCGACTTAAATGCGTATAGAACTTTGCCTACTTGCCAGTTATATACTATTTTGTTGTTTTGTAATTTTATTTACTGTAAAAAAAACACACACTCGTCGTCGTCGTCGTCGTTGGTAATACCTTAGAAAATATACGACACAAGTAAGTTAAATGAAGACAAATTTACCTACGAATTTAATTTAAGCTTTTTCGAGCGAATTACAAAAAACCAGTTTGGGAATTCATGTATATTGGAGACAGAAATCAGTAAATAAACAAACAAAACACATTCATCACTTTATTTTCATTAAACGGTAGGAAGTTGAAAGCGCGTCACTATTTCAAATGGATGTTGGTTGTGAATGAATCACTTAGAAGGCAATACTAGTTTGTTTTTCTATTTATGATTACGTTACAATTACTGCTCTTACTTACGAAATCAATTTTAAACATATATATAAATATATACACATATATATATATATATATATATATAAAACAAGTGAGAAGACGTACACGCCTCAGCGTGAATTTCGGTTGCCCATCATAAAGTGAAGCGACCACAAAAGACTGATACATGGCACGCAAGCAAAAGTATGCAAAACTTTTATTATGATACCCTACAAAACTCGTCGCATCAGGTACACAATAGTATTAAGAAGGATGTGTTCGGGATTATACAGCACTTGAGAGAACTTGAGATAAATCCATTCATCATTATTATGCCAATCGATTGAGCGACATTTCCATTCAGGCATTCACGTATCCTTCTAATGTCTGTCCGTATACTTTAATGAAATTCGCTAAACATCGATTCTCGTCGAACAAAGGCAAACCCTATTGCAAATGAATTCAAACGGAGTCTTTTCACAACACCCCGTCCTAAATAAGGCATTGAATGGATTTCCTTAGTCAATTAAAAAATTTCAATTTGTCTTTCCCGAGCTCACAATACCGCAGATCTTTATTGCACTAAACTTTGATGCGTATAGCAAGGTTCGCGGTGCACTTTTCAATTCTGAAGGGATTAGCGAAAAGGTTCTGCAGTGTCACGAGTGCAACAATTTAAAACTTAATGTTAAGACTGGCTCATGTAGGCGTTCGAAAAAAAAAAACAAGAAAAATCAAAGGAGAAATGAAAAATCTTAACAAACAAATTACGGCTGGAGAGGCCTTCAACTATAAATTTGATTTATTACTCCTAGGGATAGAAGTGATTTCTTTAATAGCGTGCGAAGAGTTCTATAAATTGTAAGGAAGAAGAAAAAATTTCCGAAATCTAAGCGAAGAGTATATTAAGAATGCAGAGCTATTCGGATTAGTGCACTTATGCAAGTGCAGAGTATTTTCTCATCGATTCTTTTAACTTCTTTTGAGGTTACTTTGCGGTTATGTAAATTCTTTCATTTAAACATTCGTTTTCCGTCGTTATTCCGACTGCAAAAGCGTTGACGTCAATTTGCAATCGTTACACGGATGGAGTAAAAAGAAAAGGGCGCGACCCTCATAGTCGGACAACTTTCACTAATTGGAAATGGATTGCATTGCTTCTGATATATTGGAAGAAAATCATGAGTGTGTGCCATTCATTCCCTAATGGGTAAAGCGAGGCGTATTTAACATCTCAATGTGTAGAGATGTCGTCATGTTCTAATAGACATCGTCATCATGAAACCCCCCGTAGGTACTGATCCAATTGTCGAAACCAACTTGGCCCATTGCGGGAGTTTCGTGGTGGCTGTGGTTGGCCCAAATCGCGGGAAGAGCCTCGGCTCGGATGTGGGTGTGCATAGCAACCGGGTGTCTGACCCAAAGAAAGACAAAGGTTTTAGATAGTGCCTCGCCCTAACCAGGGGGGGAGATACCCGCATATACGTCTCTTCACTGGAACTCGAGGTCCTTCCTCGGGGCGCTGAGTGTGCGTTTCCACACTCCGTGTGCCATCGGGCACAGGGGGGTTAGGCCTTCACGACAGGTATCTACGTTAAGCACATAGAGACATCTGTCGAAACCAACTGAGACAAACCAAAACACACCAGCTTTGCAGCACGTGAAACTCGTGGTGCCACAGATATTTTTTTGCAAGTGAAAATTAGATGTTTTCGGTTCTTCAATACATCTCAGAACCGGGAATCCGTGATGGATATGCAATGTCCACAGGATAAATATCTGTAAGGTTGACAGCTAAGTTATTACCTCATAGGTCCCGAATAATTAATCTTCAATCAGGTACGTCCAGGTGCGATCAAACAGACAAGGAGTTACTTAAGCCAGTATATTGGGAAAGTTCTCTCGACGAGTAGCATCCGGAAGAGCGCAAAGAAAGCAACGACGATCATGGCATTAGGGATAACTATGGTTGGTAATGCGAAATTATCAAACCGCTCTTAGGAAAAGTTCATAAGTTCATGCACACTTTGACTCTTTCATTATTTTGTGCTTTCTTGCACACACAACAGTCACACATTCACAAATTTCATGTTAGCACTTTTCCAACTGAACGTATTTGAATGATTGATAGGAAAAATCAAATTAATTTTTACTATGCACTATGCTTGGTCTGCTTAAATGGGTAACTGGACCGTCCGTTCCGAAAAGGACATGTGAACTTTGGACTTAATAATAAAGAGCATATAACTATGAGAACTTTTTTAAGGGCTTTCCTTTCTACGCTTCAATAAAATCGGATTAGTGTAAAAGAAATACTTTAACAAAAGAGAAGAAACAAAAGAAAAAAAGTCCTAAGAAAATTTAAATTGAGTTTGTCATGGTTTTTAACATTTAATCATTTGAAAACTCATTTAAATCTGCACGATATTGTTGGCAATTGTCAAACAATTTATTCAATAAAACTGTCACGATATCGACACCGTTACTGTTAGCCTCCATCCATATAATCCGTCTGTCTGCCTATTTAACCATGACTATGCGCAGGCAACCAGATAAGTAGTGGAGTGATGTTTGTTGCCACAATCGTCAAACTTGATGACCATGAATTTATCAAAAGAAGAAAAAAGAAAAAAAAAAGAAAAAAAAAAAAAGAAATAAATAAATAAATAAATAAATTCAAACCAAACACCTAGATGATGATGTAGTAAAGCTAGAAATAAAAAAAAACTTAGCAACACTCATAGCATAGCTATTAAAAGTGAATATGAACTCGAACATAGAGGAGGCCTGGGTTGTCAGTCAATGTTGCTCGATAGTCACCGAGATGTTAGAAAATGTTGTCATTTAAAGCACAACAACAAAACTAACAGTTTCGCAAAATGTTACAGCAAGAAAAATAGAAGAAAACAAAAAAAAAAAAAAAAAATTGAAAAATAAAAAAAAAAAAAAAAAAAAAAAAAAATAAACAAGAAACAAGATCAAACGAAATAAAATCATTAAAAAACACATAGGAGGAGACGGACAACGAGACAATTAACAACAAAAAAATCTAAAACTTTTCGATTAAGTTTTCTGAGCTAAATGATTTCTGACAAGAAGCAGAAGAAGAAGAAGAAGAAAAGAAATGAAAAAAAAAAAAACAAATTTAATTTAATTTTTTTTTTTTTTAAAAAAAGTTCACAAATGTGTTTAACGACAAAACTTTATTAGAAACGGTTTAACGATTCGATGCCGCCACTGTCGCCTTACGATATATTTAGTGGCGGTATTTGGTTTTAAACAACACGATAATATGATATAATGTTGCGGTAAAGTGCGATAGTGGGTTGGTAAGCTTCTACGATAGTTGGTGGAGGTGGGGCCGTTAATACAAAATAATATTAACAATAATATTAATAATAATAATAATATTAATAATAACAATAATAATAATAATAATAATAATAATAACAACAACAACAACAACAACAACAGCAACAATAACCACAACAACAAAGTGGTAACTTTGTGACTATCTGTCTGTTGTCGCCTTGTCGTCGGTCTATGTGTTCGGCGTGGCGTTTAGAAATGACTGTCAGTCTCACCCTGGAGATTTTCTTGTTTTGTTTTATTTTATTTCAATTTTTTTTTCCTTTTTTTTTTTGTTGTGTTTTTTTTCTGCATTCACGATACATTTAAAGAAATCGTTTGATTTATGCCGCGCTTTTAAAATTCACAACAACACGAATAATAATAAAGTGCCAGTTTTCTGTACTATAAGTACTGATTTAACTAAAAATTTTATGTCTGCAGTTTCGCTGTTCTTTGTTGGCAGTAGAGCTATAGTTAATTTCGCATGCAGATTAGTGTGTTCTTTATGCAGCAACAATAGCGAGCAACAGCAACAAAATTAACACAAATTTAACCATAATTTCTACGTAAATTCATTTTGAACGATAACACGAATAGTAACGAATCTTGAATACGCTTCATAAGTGCGAAGGGAATGGACGGCAAGGCAAGCAAGCATTCATTCAATTAAATATCCTTTTGAATGTTTAAAGAGGACGTAAACCTCCGCGTATACGCGTCCGCTTAAACTGGTTACTGAAGTCGTTCTTTTGTTCAACGTATTTACCGCAAATTTTATGCATAACTTAACTCTTTGACAACAATGAAATGATAATATATATATGTATGTCCATATGTCCATATATATATAAGTTTTTCAGACAATCAGAAAATTACTTTGACCTCAGATATTATCGAATATGGAGACAAGAGATCATCATTGCTTGGACATTTTTTCTATTCTAACATTAAAACTATGATTGGATCTAAGCATTGTTGAGTATGAAGGCTCCGAGGACGTTAATTTTTTTGGGACTTTTCACAATTCTGAATTTAATGTCACACCTTGAAGTTAATATGGGCAAAATTATTTGTAAGGAAATAAGTAAGGATATGGTCGGGCAATGGCGACTATTACATTCCCTACACCAATTCGCCTAATCCGGATATTGACTGATTTTAATAATAATAAACTAAACATTTAAACATTATTTTCATGAAAGCCGGCACATTGAAGGATGCCCGTAAGGTTGATTATTTTGTCAATTCACTATAATGAACCAATTCTCACCTCGAAACATTACAAATTAGACGTTTTTACCATATAAAGAATTAGTTTTCGCGGGAGCGAATATATCAAAGGCTGGTTAGAAAGCTGCCCCCAACTGAATCAAATTTTTCATACCAATTTAGAATATCGAAATACGATTACTCAGCGAGTTACGTTGAAAATTTTTGCAAATTGCAATTTTTTATGATCTGTAGGTTGAACAGCAAAATGCATGAACAGGCATCAGATGGGCAGAGAGACAGACAGATAAGCATAGATCGCATATGATTCTGAAAATGATTCTAAAACGATCTGTATCTCGAATTGAAGATGGATCAACCTTACGTCCTTCTGGATGTTACATACATCCGCACAAACTTAATATACCTTGTACTACAAGTGGTGTAGGGTACAAAAACCGATTAGTTCTCTAAAATACTGAGGTGAAGAAGTATAGCACACATCTCGGAATCGGAAATTGTCGATATGAAGAGGAATTTCATTAAGAAAATTAATTTGATCTCTGTTCAAATTCTCTTAATTGCATTAATTAATTAATCTTAAGAGGAATTTACATTCCATACATTTACCACTCACTGTTTGCTTAGTCTTATTGCATGTGAGAAGTAAAAATAGATTGGTTTTTAATAGCAGCACTGCAAGCGTACCCATCTATGTAAGCGTAAGCATTAGATTCTCAAACAATTTTCGCTTTTTTCCATCTCATTAACTCATTTCAGCCGAGAACGAATCTTCTAATACATTCATCATTAGCTTTTGTACGATTATTTATTGCAAGCAATAGAACGAGGATCGATTCGTTTCACGCATTAATTATGCACCGTATATATCGTATTACATATCTATTCTTAGATCATATCACAAAGTGAAAATTGGACGCATTTGCGACTTTACTTTACTTATTGCAATCATGGGCGAACTCTTAATCCGATTAGAAAATATTTATACAATATTTTTGAAATCCTAATTGTACTGAAATAATAGGCAAACTAGCATTCGAGAAGTAGTCCAAATAAACAAGAGATTACAGTTTAACTCGACGAATAAAAGTTGGGAGAGTTTCAAATACATTCGCTGCTCGCCAGCTGATTAAGTGCAGGAAATGCATGAAGAAGATGAAGATTATGAATTTTGTTAAGAAAATCACTTCGATCTCGATGTCAGCTGCAAGCTGCGGTATCTGGGACTTTGAAAACTGACTGATTTAGTTTTATAGTTTTATGGGTATCATAAAAAAACAAAATAAAACAAAAAACATTAATCATGTGATTCAATAGGTCTTTCACTCGATACTTCTTAGCTTAACTAATATTAAAGCTAAGCTGGATTCCAAGCAGGGCGAATCCAAGTCTTCGATTATAATGATAATCAACCATTGACTGGCAGAGCTTTTTCTCCTCGATTTTCGTGCGCCCAGATCATGCTTTAGGTTAATAAAAAATATTTCAATTAATTTGAAATACAAAGACGTTTCTCCCTCAAAATGGGTTGATCGAGTTTCCTTCTTAATCTTTAAGAGAGAGAGAGAGTGTACATGCATCGCAAAAAAAGGCTAACGCCATCAAATGGGTCTGTCCTCCTGTCGCGTTTTTCTTGCAGCCGATTCTTCCCTTTCATTTAACTGTTTTGACTACTTGTTCGTCTCAAGGTCAATGTTAAATTCACAGTTGTGAACCAATAGAAAACATCACCCATCATCTGATTTTCATAATGCTCTTTCCGTTCCGCTCTTTTAATACTTTCCCAACCATAACTAGTAACAATTTGGGACGATTTTGGGCGAGCATATCTGATTTTTGAAGCAGCCACCGACCGTTACATGTGATGCAGTGATTTTTATTACCTCCTGACGACATTAATTTTCTGCAGGAACGCGACTGCTATCGCACCACTTGAGAAACCCTGTCTAGCCCTATTGCATGATCGATCTCCTGTTGAGAAAAACCCTGAACGCACTTTATGCGGTAGGCATTACTTATTTTTATGCATAACACGCACTTGACACTTGCTCTGGAAATTTTAAATTTTAATAAATAGTTTGTACGCTCTTCGATGCTCTTATATCTGCTTCTTATAAATGAAAGGATAAATGCAACGGAGATATATAAAATATATATAAAAATAGCTCATTAGCCTGTGAGCTCGGAGGTTCGGAGGCAGTCATTGCTTTTACCTACAATATATCAGTCAATAAGGTCGTCGGATGATATATAGATACCTATATATATTTTTAGATAGCATCAACCTTGAGATGAAATGTGTTAAGATTTCATGACATTCCAGCCATTAGTTGACAAGTTACAGTCAAGTCAAGTCTCAATGGTCAGCCTATGTCCTAATCTCATCCTACCAATGACTATCCCTTGGAGAATGTTGTTGTGTTGTTTCTTAAAACTAAGTCTCGTCACGCGCCCTGCATCGCTCTATCCCGCGCGGAAATAGAAGAAGCAAAGTGCGAGAATACAAATAAGAGGATGTGCCTGAAATAGACGACTTCCAGGAGCAAGCGAAAAGGCAACACACACATTGTTATACATTTTTGTTTTGAACTTAGCTGCTAAAGTCAAACTTGGGGGGCGTCGTTTTCTATAACACAGTTGCCAAATTCAAACATCCTGGACAGTTGCTCATTTCGCCAACATGTGTTCCCGTTCCTCAAAAGCATGTGTATGATTAAAGTGATCTTCTCTTCTTCTTAAATCTTAAATATAACCTCTCTCGCTTTCTGAACGTAAAACTGGATAAGTGTTATAACTAAAAGCGTTTATTAAGGCGTAAACTCTTCTTTTTCATTTGCAGATGTAAGTAGCGGCTCAAATGACTAATTGGTCTTGGGACGTCGTCGAGATGTATGGTTCGAACTTTTATTCAAATTAAAATATTTTTTTAATTGATATTTAGCCGATAAACACGAGCATAACGATGACGATGCATCGATGCATCAAAATATTTAGTAAAAATTAAACAAAGGAAACGAAGTAAGATAGAAGGAGAGAAGGAAAGACGAAGAAAAGAAACGAAAAAAAAAAGCAAAGCGCACAATGTCAACTATTTTGAACTAATGTGTTTAGTTTACTTGGCATCCTTGAGGTGTAGGTTACAGCAACAGCTCTTTAAACTATTTAGAAGTTGTCGCAATGTAAAACCTTCAAGTGTTACTTTATGATTATTTTATAGTCGCTTTTGTTGCGACTTCTTATTGTTGTTATTGTTGCTCACATTTACTACAACAACTATGTGCTAAAGATAAAAAGCGGAGGCGTTGGTTTAACGATTGTTGTTGAATTTTTTTACAATCATATCGTTTGGCCACACACCCTAAAATACGCATTAAAGACCTAACAAATTCAATCAATTGAGAATTTTTTTCCTTTTTCTTTCAGCTTACTCTGGCTGCTTGCCCGACCTAAATACCTCGACCCGAAGTAACCCAGAAATAATGCCAAATATTTCCATTACTAACTTAATCGATATGTGTCTTGAAAACAGGGAAAATTCAATTCGACCTCTAAGCGCAGAAAGAAGACAAAACGCACAATATTCGCTTAATTCATTTGCGAATTCATTGTCAATTCAAAACCTGACTGATAGACAGAAATTATTTGAAAAAAAAAAAGGAAATTTCAATTTAAAAATTTTACTTTAATTCTGAACAATTTACCGCATCATCGGCTGGTTATTGATTCCTCTCAATAATAAAAAAATGGTCTTAAAAATGTCGAAAAAGTTTGGAAGAATTTTGGAAAACAAAGCGAACAGAACTTTACGAATTTTTAATTAAGTCGAATATAAAAAGTAGGTCAATAAGAAGATAGGATGCGATGGAGTATACAAAATATTTGCCCTATCTTTTTGTCAAGCATTTCAAGTTCCACCTTAAGTACCTTGTGCCGTGTACCTTGCGATCCTCCGCATTAAGCCTTCGCGACTTTAGAATGGACAGATCGCTTTATCAGATCGGACTTAGAATGGACAGATCGCTTTATCAGATCAGACTTAGATATTGCACGAGCTAAGGTCTATCGGTTGCTTTCATTTTTAAAATCAAAAAAAAATTTAATAGTAATTTGTGTAAAGGCCATGGTGATGAGCCTTAAAAGCAAAGCTTCCAAAAGACCATAGTTTGACTTTCTTGCGAAACTGATTAGCTGTTTAGTACAATCATGTAGATTGAAAGGCAAAAAAAAAAATCGCCATTTTGCTTATATTTGCCATCAGCAGGGCATCTGAGACTCGGGGCGTATAGAGTTTTCTTCGTTATTTTCATATTTTTTTTGTTCTTTAATTTATACGCTACCGTTTTCTAGTTGATTTCAGTCAGTTTAATTCAATTTCATAAGCACACACACACACACACACACACACACACTGGCACTTACTCACTCGTCGCATAAGCAAACCGCGACACATTCGTACATAAATACTGGTACACAGGAGTATAACGTGCTTGCCCTTCATATGCAGCAACGACTTTTGTTTTGCTTGAGCGTTTAATTTTTCGCGTCTATATGTGAGCTTGTGTGTACGTGTTTGTGTGTATTTGTCTCCCCTTTTAAGGAGTCGCGATGTTGAAAGTAAAATTAACTTAAGTTCGTCGCCTTATACGCGCACGCACACATGCATACGCACGCACCCCAACGCACGCAAGTCCCCGATTTTTTTCATTCTTTACGTTTTTCTTTTACATTTCATTTCATTTATTTATTCATTTGTTTTTTTTGTTTTTTTTTTTTGTTTTCTCCTCTTCTTGATTTTATCGCGATATTTAAAGTTTTTACATAATATTGTATATTATTACAACAATAATAAAATATATTAAATTACCTCAATTGTTGTTGGTTTTTGCATATGCACAACTTGTTGTTTAATTTAAATATATATTCAAATACAAAAATAGAGAGAGAGAGATAGGGAGAGAGAAAGAGAGAGAAAAAGAGGGAAAGAAAGAGAGAAAGAGAAAGGGAGAGATAAAGGCGAAGGTACAGACACACACACACACACACATATATATATATATACGCACACACACACACACACACACCGAATATTATGCATTCACAAATTCAAAGGCATACTTCAAGTCAGTCAGTCATTTTAATCCATTTGTCGGCTTGTTTCTATGGCATACAACGCATATTCGTTGTTGTTTTATTTCTCGTTTTCTTTCTCACAACCGACACGTATATTGTGTTCATTGTAACAGATGAAACATTTATATATATATTTCTATCAATTGGTAAACAACGGCTGACACTATTTCTATTATTATCTTGACTATTATTTTATTCTTCTTTTCGGATCGGTCAGGTAAAAGGTTTATGCTTAAAATCCACATTTTTTCCACTGATATTAAGGTTATCATTATAATGTCCGATTTTAAACGATTCATTGCCCCAAGCCATGGCAACTGAGAATATTTAACTTTTCCAGCTAAGTCACGTGTTTAAAAAACAGCATACGTTCATGTTCATGTGCGTCGTTCTGAAGAGAGGAAGAAAGAGATAGGGACACTTAACTAACTAATACGCAAAGGCTTAATAATTTTTAGTGAGGCAAGTATTTAAGTCGGTTATGTCCTATCGTTTATTTATTTATTTTTGTCGTCTTACTATGCGTTGCATTTTAAAATTCTTAATGCGGCATTTTGATGCTTATGCGCGCGCAACTGCTGTTCAGTCAGTGCGAATAAAGACAAAAACAAAACACGAAAACATAGAAAAACAATAACTCTGTAATAAACAATAGAAATCATGAAATGAAATGAAATGAAATGAAATGAAAGAAAAACAAATCTATGCAAATGATATTTTTTTTCGTTATTCTTGCTTAGTTAGTTAGAGTTGGAAATATTATAAAATGTTGGATATGATGCTCGGTCTGAAGGTGTATCGGAAGAACCGTCGTCACTTTTCAAAATTTATCAAATGTTATGTTATGACAACAGAAATACAACACAATGACACAAACGATTTAAAACTTTTTAAAGATAAAGAGAGAGAGAGAGAGAAAGTTAAATATTTGGTAGAGAACGCATTCTGTTTGAAATCTATAAACGAACACTTATCCTCCTTAACCATCACAACTCGTAATAAAAGTGTTTATGTGACGCTCTAAACTTACTCAAATCATTTAATTAAGAAATTTAAATTTATTTTTTAATACCTTTTTCGAATCGAAGAGTTTGAAAGTCTGCTAAAACGCTAAAACTTATCAGTTTTCTATTTATTTTGATCAGAAATGATTTGCTTGCGAGCCACAACGACTCGACAATGAAAATATAAATTAATTAAAATTTGACGAAATAGCTAAACAAGAAAGCAAAAAATGCTTTCTAAAATCATTAAATCGATTGAATTAAGGAAGAAGTTTGTAACGTTCTCTCCGATCGATCGTATGATTCGACGGTGTTAGAGAAATGCGAAATCCCCTTTCTAGCTAAACATGGTGAACATATGCGAGAGATAATCGAAATTTAATTAAAAATAATTGTGTTTTGAAAATGAAACGAAAATTTAAACAAAAAAATCGACTATATTTTCGAACAACACTTTGATTGGGGCGATCGCGTGTCGCAAACTTATGGAAAAATTCGCTATTTTTGTGGTGAAGATGATTTATTTTAAATCAATAGCAAAGACGCGGTCTACTCATTTTCGCTATCAAAATGTCAATGAAGACAATGGAAATTTTTAAAAATTAGGGAGGACCCGCACTTTTCATCATACGACGTCACCAGGGATAGCTAAAAATTGATCAAAAAATACTTTTAAATCATTATCCATAAGGCTAGATACAACAAATAGAAAGACTGTAGTGGGCTATTGAGTACCATTCAATACCCTACATCAGTCTACAGTTATTTTGAAAGTGCTCGAAAAAGTGGTACGACCCGTTTTCATGACATACGTCATTGTGTCAATTCTCACACAAGAACAAATGGACATACATAAGAGGGACAGCCGGACAGGTACGACGACGGACTGACAAACCTCTGTCTGAAATGACAGGTGTAATAAAATGCGGGTCTATTCTTGCGGGTGAATCCGCACGTACTGAATACATTCTCTTATCACAAGCGATGCCGAGTGCGAAAAAGAATCTCAAGCTTAGGGTGCCCAAATGAACTAAAAGTGAAAAATTTAATGAAGCAACTGTGGACATACAACAACAAATGGACATACATAAGAGGGACGGACAGACAGACGCGCTGACGGACTGACGAGCCTATGTTGATTCAGATAGTAAGTCTGGAGTGATAGGTGTAATAAAATGCGGGTCTATTCTTGTGGGTGAATCCGCATATACTGAATGCATCCTCTTATCACAAGTGATGCCGAGTGCGAAAAAGAATCTCAAGCTTAGGGTGCCCAAATGAACTAAAAGTGAAAAATTTAATGAAGCAACTGTGGACATACATAAGAGGGACAGACAGACAGACGCGCCGACGGACTGACAAGCCTATGTTGATTCAGATAGTAAGTCTGAAATGATAGGTCTAATAAAATGCGTAATGTAAAAAAAATCTATTCTTGTGGGTGAATCCGCACCTACTGAATACATCCTCTTATCACAAGTGATATCGAGTGCGGAAAAGAATGTCAAGCTTAGGGTGCCCAAATGAACTAAAAGTGAAAAATTTAATGAAGCAACTGTACGTCTGCAAATCGCTACTTAAAGAAGTGAATCCGTGCATCTTGAGCTATTCCGAATTGGTCAGACGATTGACTCAACTCGCTACTGTGCAAAACAGTTGAAACTAAACGACAATATTTGCTCGCACATATCTGTATCGACTCGACAATATTGGAAAAGCTTCAATGGATAGTATAGCACCTTGTAGCTCGCATCTTATGTCAAGCGGACACCATCTGTCTCGTTCGCTACGGAATATCGCCCGCTACCACGATGACAGGCCCCATATGTGCTTGGCTGGAATGTGTTGGCGCATCAATCGTATAACCCGGACCTCTCGTAATCCAACTACCATTTATTTTCTCTTACAGGCGTACAGTCAATTTTTCAAGAGATGCCTGAGTGAAAATCGCTCGGTTGAGTTGTTCGCTCAAAAACTTCAAAAAAAAAAAAAAGAAAAAAACTCAATTTATGCGAAAAATTTGTTGTTGAAAATGCTTGAAACTGGCTCAAGAAATGTTCCCTTTATCGAATTTTTATTTCTCTTCGCTCTAGCTATGGCAATCCAGTGATTCGAAAGCTGTGCAATTTTAATCAAAATTCCGATTACATTTTTCACTTATTTTGATCTCATCTCTCTAGTGCTCTAATCGTGAAGAGGACTTCAAAGATATTGCAAATGCCGAAGAATTGGCGAAGAAAACCTAAAAGCTGTAAATGCTTTCCCGGTCGTAAGAGTAATTTAAATAAAAACAACAACAACAACGACAACGACAACAACAAATTTGAAAGTCGTGATCTTAAACGTTTTGAAAAGCTAAAGCAATTTTAATATTAAAAAAATAAAAAAAATAATAATATTTTCGAGATTTGCAGACAAACTCGAAAGGAATGCATTTAATGACTATTACTATACTATACTCACAGTTGTTGCTGTTTCTTGACATGATCATTACGGAATCAATATGTAATCGCAGCAAGAGAAGATATCAATCAAAGATGTTTATAAAATCTATTACAAAGCACACGCAATAATAATAAACGATATGCGATGAGGCGGAAAAACCGAAACGTAGTAAAAAAAATAGATAAGAATCTGTCCTACTAAATATCGGTATCCGGCATTAAATGCTAATAATTAGGTTATCACCTTGTTTATTTTCAGCACAAATACACATATGCACACATACACACACACACACACACACACACAGACATACACACACGCTGATGCAAACGTAGTGAAAGAGATACCTTACTACTAATACTAATATATATGTATACATATACATATACATATATACATATATACATACATGTGTATATATATATATAAATGTATATACAAGGTAAATATAAATATATGCATATATCGGGGATTACACGTCACGTTTGAAGTTGTTATAAAGAAGCAACAAAACGTTTGCATGTAAATTTAGTGTTCTTTAAGACTTGAATCTTGATAATGATGTTTAAAGTTTTGTTTTTATGTTTCAAGCTCGTTTGTACAGGCCAGCCCCAGACATGTTTTGCAAACAAACAAACTATCTCTGTGTGTACGCAAGAAGGTATGTGCTTGCCCGTTGCCGATCATCATCGTGTATGCGTATGCATATGTATGTCCGTGCGTATATTTTTACATATGCATATACATGTGAGTGTATGTGTATTTCTTTACAGGTATATATATATATATATATATATATAGTATAAAATATAATTTTCACATTATTATCGACATTTTTATGTCAAACTTATCACTTTGTACTGATGAACTGCTGTAACATTTGCATGCCGCTGTCTGTGGCAAGAAACATGTGTTCAAGAAGTTCGATAATACGATATAGTACACTATAGTGGATAACCTGTATAATAAATCAAATAAGATGACAAGAATTTTTAGAATTTGCTCTAAAAGAATGAAAGAAAATGCACGTAATTGAGATTTATTTGCCTTAAAGGAACTCAGTAAAGGCGCTCACTTAAGATCGAGCCTATGCTATGTATGCCACGTATGTTGGATCGACATCTGATTTTTAGATAATGTGACGTAAGTTACACTTTAGCCTATATACACGGATTACAGAGAATTTTGCTTAGTTCGAAGTGCAACAAACAGTTCGACTTTGACATGGATCGCTTCCAACCCAATAATAACGATTGGATTGTAGAAAAATTAAAACAAAAATCAACAAAATGTTCTTTTAAATTGTTCTTTACTTCTCCTTTCGGTCTCTTCTTATCTACGTCTTGCAAGGTGTAGTTTTTCTACTTTCTACTCTTAATCTTTTATGCAATTCTTTAAGCGTAAAATTAATAGAAGTGAAGTATGAAAGAAAGAAAAAAAATGTTGTTGTTGTTGTTTTTTTTTTTCAAAAACATTCACGTCTAAGAAATAAAACAATCGCTTAAACAGTCAAAAAAAAAAAAAGAAAAACATATTCGTACGCGTCGTAGAAACAAATTTCACTGCCTACTTCTGATCCTATCCGATCGAATTTTTAAGATCATCTTAATGGTGATGGTAAGCACTACATGAACCCGAGTATTGTTAATTAGAAGTTTGTCCTTTCGCAACTTAGAGCGAACTTTGTTTATTTCTTTATCGATAATTTTCTACGAGTCTTGACGAGAGCCAACAAATTTTCCATTGAAAATGAAAGTTTATGCCACATATACAGGTAAGTATAAGGGGGACCCATTAGTAATCAATTATTTTGCACTCATAGACAAAATGTTTTTTTGAAATGACATTTTAATTTTTTAATCGTTTATGTAATCACCGTCGTTATGCAATCACCGCCTTGTTGCCATCGTTCCTGTAAATGTTCAAACCCCCCCCCTTGAAAAAATGGGGTGGGCGTGACTTAAAATATAACTCAAAGTGCGTTTGGACATCGGATAAGAAATTAAAATTTTTATTTCG
>KK502408.1:2799452-2817620 GCA_000688735.1 Glossina austeni
CATTCATACAGCGTGCATACGTACACGTACACACAGAAAGAGAGAGAGAGAGAGAGAGAGAGAGAGAGAGAGAGAGAGAGAGAGAGAGAGAGAGCAACAGACAATAAATACATACACACGCCCATATTCATATTTATAGATTCATATATAAGCTGCATGTGCAAATATTTATTCATCGCTTTTAAGTAAAATACTTAAATATGAATTTTACGATATTTCAGTAAGCGCAACATATGGGAAAATAATAATAATCTCGCATAACTTCGACGAAGCGTTCGTGTTCGTTATGATCACACACTATTATGTATTTTTATTATCTATCGTGTGTGCACTGACTAACGTTCCGTCTTTGCCGCTCAGTCAATCAGTTATTTTCAAGTGTGTACACACAAGGTCCACTAATACTACTACTACTACTACTACTACTACTACTACTACTAAGTTTTCATTTCTCGTATGTTTCCAATTTTTATATGCGCCTGAGTTGCAGAGCGAGGGAGAAGGGGGGTGGAGAGAGCTTATTGCAGAAAAATCCTTAACAAAACAAAGGGCAGTTGTGTACGATCAAAAGGACGAGATAACTGCTGGAGGATGATATATATGATCCTAGGTGAACATATTATTGGCCTCAGACAACAGATGTGGAATCCATTTACCTTGTCTATGTACCTTGCCAATGTCTTTTAAATGCAAGGCTTCTTGATAGTTGCTGTATAGTTAACCTTGGATCGGACTCCACTAGAGATTTTAAGGAGTCGTTAAAATTTAAACAAAATAATTGATTACTTATGGGTAACCCTAATATAATTATGTATGTATGTAGAGAAAGCACGATCACATACGTGGTAAAATATAACTTATCGTCCCTTTACTGCGCAAGGAACCGAGTCTGGCTCTTTCGGTTAATGGCCGAACATCCTATAAAATTACCCGAACTGACAGACAGAGTATACCATGCAAGCACGCATTGTTAGTTATGAGAAAATTAGGCGTAAGCTGGCTACCGTGTCTCACCACACACACACACAAAGACACTAAAACAATATGATAATCATAAATTTTAATCGAGTGTTCAGCGATATTTTGCTTTGACTCATAACTGGGAAAAAGGTATTGGTCCTCGGACGGAATGATGATGAAAGCAATGCATTGAAAAGGAAAAATCTGCTGTAAGGAAAGCGAAGACAAATCCACTCCGTTAGTTTTTCTGCAATGCGCATACACTGATAATTTTTAAAAAGGAAAATCAATCAATGAAGAGTTTCATGCGAACCGATTGCAGCGTTCGATTGATACAATTGCGAGAAACCGCTGCATTCATTAAAATAATGCAAAAATACCTGAATCGATTAGCGCGATGGCTAAAATGAAGATGTTCAACTTTTAACCGTTTCGTTGCGTATCTACCTCGTCAGACTAAATCGTGGCGTAACGACACGTCTCGAACATGTAACGCAATCTGGAATATGAGAAGACGCGTTATCGTGTCGTCTGATCCTACAATCGTGCAATCATGCGCTCAAATCACAGTCCGTGTTAACTAAGCAATAAATTAATCCAAATAATCCAAAAAATAACTTAGGCTTAGGACTTTTTTGAACCCCTAAGTTAGAAGCATTTTTCATGAGAAAATTTGAAAGTTTTTTTTATTCCCCTTCAACGAAGGTTGAGGATAATGTGATCGATCTTCTCGCTTCTTACATATTACATAATTTACTAATATATTCGTAATCATCGTGAAATTGTGAGTCGATTTCTGATTTATATCCGGCTGTTGTTGGTGGTACACATTTTGTAGGCCATCAATTGTTTCAGTTGTTCGCAACAGAAACAGTTTTCTCCTCTACAATAGTCTTCCCATGGAAATTGAAAATTCTTCTATTGTGTACACAGTTAGTTGCACGCAGTCTCGCAAAACAATGTTCGTTCGGTCAATCACATCAAGTCATTGATCGTTTAAATATTTTCCTCTTTCTTTCCCTCCAATTATTGAATAATTGAAAATTGTTTTCAGTTTACTGAATAAATTCAATTAATTGTTTAACAATAATTTTACAATCGATCAAATAGTCGCATATGTTGTTTATCAAATTATCAATTTTAGCCTATCGCCAAGTATCAGTATTTTGCTATGACTGTACGCGCGAGTGGATCATCTGTAAGTGTGCTTTCGAGGAATTCATTTAATTTGATTAAAGCTTTTCTCTATCGTTCGTTAATCATCGCAATCATTAGCGCTATTGTCGACATATTCGGAAAGTTTGACGCATTTTATTGTTATATTGTCATTGGTCAATGGAAGTCATTAACACACATTTATATTATATAAGTGCAACAATAAAAATGAAAACTTATTTTTATTATATGAAATCCTCCTATGCACACGAACAAATTGCCCGCTTTGTGTGCACACACAATTTAACTCATTTTGTCGAAAAAATCATTGATAGAAAATTTTTCGGAAAAATTAAATATATTTTGTTTTTCTTTTTTTTTTTGCAAATAATTAAATATATTATTTTTTATTTTCTTATTAGAATTGAAGAAAGAATTGCGATCAGAGGAGACAAGTTCGAGCAATAATAGCAACTTTTTTCAATGAAAATAACTTTCTTGCTGCCTTTAAATGCGGAAAAATAATGAAGACGGACGGACGGTCTCCAATAAATTGGTTTTTGTACTATCACACTTTAAAAGTCTCTTTATCGCGTACAACAACTGCCATGCAATCAATCACATCGCACTCAGTCATTCTGAGAGAATTTGCAAGTGAAACACAGCAATATTTCTTCAGCGAGTTCGGCGATTAGACTTTCAGCATAAAGGAAATAATGAGCAAATACAGATTTATTCCATTGTCAAGGCTTGTTTTCCTCCCCTCACTAATTAAACTGCTGCCGACCGGTTGCGAATTCTTCTGTACTCAGAGGCCACGCTTTGAGAACGCTTTGAACTCTCGCATTTCGATTAGTTACTCGACGAGTTACTCGCTACACTACGAATTAATATGCAGCCTAATCTGGCGAAAATCTAGTTTCAGCATTCTTCAGATTATTCAGATCCGCATTTAATATTTTTCGAGTCATGATTCCATTATCAAAGTATGGAAAAACACGTGCTTCCCTACCGTCTAAATTGAACGAATTGAGTGATGGTCCCCTCTTAAAGCAGACAGCGGACTGATTTCGTTGGGCTCGCAACACACACTTTATTGCTGATTGATTTTCCCACCCACTTGCATTTAGGCTCCTAATGTGTTCCAGCTCTCTTGGATGCCTGAACAAAGCGTAAATCTTTGGACTGGCTGTTTAACACATCGCTCAATAATTCTGAGGCACATTATCAATGCGATTGTTATTATATGACATTTTTCGCAGTGCCTGGACGAGTCTTCAGTTACGTTTTTATAGATAACTCGGAGAAAGCTCGGAGAACTAGATAAATACTTATAGACCTTATAGGCACCTGTAAGATAGCTTAGAATTGGACAGGCAGACGACAGGCAGATCGTAACCTTGACAGGCTCTTGTCACTCACTCTCATTTCATCTCACGCCTACCTCCTTTCGAGTCTGCAAGAAATGTCAGTAAGAAGTCTGCGGTAGACTGTACGCTAATCAGAATTTCGATATTTTCCTTGTTTCGTTGACCGCTGCTTAGTTTATATAGTATTTGTGAAGAAACACGGAACGCTTTAAACTATAATCGATGACAGAGATTAGAGTATATAGCGACAGAATTATTGTGGTCCATAGCGTAAAGTGAGCGAACCCAGAGCCCAGAGCCCAGAGCCCAGTACCTCGCTGTTATTCTCTCGTTTTACAAATAAAAACGATATTATAATAGCTCAGCGGAATATTTAGAAAGTTATGAGATTAATTAAAAACGCTTTTTAATTACACGTTTATTTAATTAAGTTTTTAAAATTCCTAATTGCCATCCGATCTGATTAAAGATCAAGAAATTCTTGCAATTCTATTCATTTCAGCCTCATTGCGGAGCTTAATGTTGATTGATTTATTGCGGCAGGGAGTCTGTATGTGTGTATATGCGTATAAACATATAGGATTATGAAAACCACCACTAAATAGACAGAGACTTTGCTGAGGGAATGCGGTGCAGTTAATATGATACGATGACGATGACGATGACGATGACGATGACGCTGAGTGTTGGCAGTTGCTTGTTGGTCGATGTTCGCGTCGCTAGTGGTGTTATTAGATCTAAGCAATATAATAAATTAAATAAACATAAGAATGTAGTACTTTTGGAATTTGTTCCTCTTCAACGAGATACAAATTAAAGCGGCATTAATGTCAACACCATACTATGCTCGAAATAACACTTCAGATGTGCGATAGCAACATGGAAAATAATAATAATCAGACTAACACTGCCTACCGTAAGCACGGGATACGCACGGGAAATATGCTGCGGGCATCTTCAAATTACGGAATGTATTCTACTTTGGATTAAAGCGCTAACATATGCACGTGTCTTCCCAATTGCAATGGAATGAGCGAACGTTGACGCTGGTCTTGTTAGTGCTCCGGTTTCCTTATTGACTTGTGGTTTTCTTGCGCGTTTGAAAAAGGGGGGGGGAGTCTTTAAATTTTATGTCTTTATAATAATCCAACGCATATATGTTTTCTCATCAGCGTCACCAGCATCACCATCATCATCATCATCATCATCGTCATCATCATCATCATCACAACATCGCCAGCAATAACGACAACAATAAAAGTTATCCTTCATTAACGCAAACAATTCAATACGCATTTTATAGGAACGAAAATTGATTTATAATTTATCTCGAAATCGTTCGAAACCAAATATCTTTTGCGGATGAAAATAAAATCTTTAAATAAGGTCAGGTTCTAATCAGATGTCGATAACAGAACAAAAATTATATTTCTTTTTTTAATGGACCGAAAGAAAACCAACTTTACTTATGAAATCCTTTGAAACTCCACCAAATAGACGGCGTAGGACCCAAGCAAACAACGATTGATTCAAAATTACCGAAGCTCGACACATTATGCTGATAGGCCAATTAACGTGCGAAAGTACTTAAAGATTGAAATCTTCTTCCAGTGCTTTGTGAAGAGCACGTATGCGTGGCGTGAGGCTTTACCTCTTTTAAAAAACGCTTGCGAGATGTTTTTCTGATTTTATGCCTTTTATGCTTTACGCCTACATATGAATCAATTTGGACTTGTATACCGAGTGCACCGATGACAGCAAGCGTCACTTTATATCAAGCGCACAAGCAACAATCAGTGCTCATCATGTGTTGTATGATAAGTGAGGCCTTCCTCCTGCTCTATTATACTCGAATCATCAGCATTCTTGAAGAAGTGCTGAACGCCTAATTGCAGCGCCAGTCCAAACACTTCACCAAACTCCTATTGGTTGTAGTTCGAAGGGTCGTTTAGTGATTTCTCGACGCGAAGTCAATAGCTTCATTTATTTACGTATCCAGACAAATGGAAATGTGTCTCATCATCTGGAACACTTTGCTAATGCATTTCCTATCAGCATAAGTTACTGAAAATATTGCACTTTTTTACCAAAAAGTCAAATGTGTGACTGTGACTGTTGCATGTTAACAGTTCATCAGTATATCTTTTGCTCAAAGACCCTAAGCCTCTCAGAAGCTCTCATTAGCTTTCTTACAACTATTTGCTTGGCCGAGTCAATGCGAATCAATGGGACCTTAAGTAGAACAGATTCTTACAATGAACGCCCTCCTCCATGTATGTGTCTGTCCAACAAAGCTATGCATCTCACATACTAGAATCAAAACGGAAACAAAAGACACAACTGATTCTATATACGATATTGTGAGGTCAAAGACAGTGTAGAAAAAGATATATGCACTCACTGTAGAGATCAATTCAGCACTGAGAGCAATATTTCCTATTTTTTTTTTCTTTTTGGTGTATTATCAACGACATGGTCAATGTATTTTTAGACTCGAATAATTGGACGAGAAGCTTGTCTTGCAATCTCAATTCTTGAGGTCGTGAACATTTCAACGATAAATTCGCTAGGGGAAGGCCAAGCATGACTAAAAGAACTTAAATTCTTACGTTGTTTAACATTATTTCTGCCACGTGTACCATTTTTAGTACACGCCTAAATGTCTGAAAACGTTAAGGTCAATTTTTAAAATCAAAAAAAGTCAGTTATTATCATCCTTTAAACAGTGTACTGATAACGGTACATGCGCGCTGACGTATTAGTCTGAATGAATATTTCAATCATTAGTTAATTCTTCGCATTTTTCATTTTAAAAAATGTTACTTGAATTCTGAATTCCAATATAAGAAAATAAGAATTGAAAAATTATTAAAAACTTATATTTCACACAGATTTGGCGAACCCGAGGCTGAGACACATCTCTATAAAGCTGAAATAATGGGTAATTTCTAATTTCTGCTGACCTATTCAGGATGGAAATCCTATTTGAGTCTTTAGAAGAAATGACAAGTGATACGTCAAGTGATGTTTATGCATGGCCCGCTTCAACAGAACTTGTGGCGTTACATAATATGTACGAGATATTGTTTACTTCAATTTCATTACTCATTTTATTTTTATTTAATACGATTTAAAACATTTTCGATTATCTTTATAGTTAGGAAATATATATGAATTTATTAAAGTGTACCGAAAACGGTACATGTCGTATGGGCATCCCTTCATTAGCAAGAATTTCTAAAACTGGTATGTTAACGCTTCGCCAATCTAAATAGATCTGTGACTCGTAAAGATACGGCGTCAAATGGCTTAATACATAAGTCAGGGCACTTTTAAGCTAAGCCATATAGTCTTTCAGCGCTGGGGAAAGAAAGTTTTTTCTATATTTAAGATTATGAAAAAAATCAGAAATCGTTAAGTAAATGCTATTTTTATTTATTCAAATTCTTGGTATATTTATTGTAACTTAAAAATTGTCGGCACCATAAGAGCAATGAAACGAACCTCTTTTCCCAAGTGAAGCATTCAGTGCTCTATTCGAAAGTCGCGCAAAAGACTCATATATGAATATTTTAAGCATCTTATTGTGGAGATGTCATGTGTGACATGACATGCCCATGATTACAAAAACCAGAAGAAGAAGCAGAAAAAAAGACAAAATCGTAATACAATCATTTCTCGCTTTACACGCCGGATAGTTTCCTTATTAAAACCGTGTAAAATCGAAAGTATGTGGAATAAGTAGCGAAGATCTCAGGTGAAATAGGGCGCCCAATAATTGAATTGAAACTAAGTGCAGACCATGTACAGACCATATACTGAATGCAGGACATTCCACTGCAGGAATGTGACTAAAGCGAAGCATTGCAACAAAACGATAATGCTGATGCGGCATTCCCGTAAATGCGTATGCAGCATATGAGAGCATATACGAATGCAATATGCACAGACATAAAAAAACAACTACACCCCGATATCATAAAAATTTCCTGCAATTGACTTGTATGCGGATATATTCAAAATTAAAACATAAAACATGATTCGCGCGCGTTGATAACTTTTCTCGTTTATTTTGATTCAAAAAACAAAAAAAAACACAAAAAAAAAAAAAAAAAAAAAAACAAGGAAAAAAATTAAAATATAAAAGAAAACCGGAGGGTGTTTCGTTCTCATGCTTTTATTGCGACGATATATACGGATGGACTGTGAGGTAGTATAGTGCAGCGACAGCAGCAAAAGCACCAAATTTATGACAGTTGAGTTTATTCAATTTAATTGGAATTTATGTATATTCATTTATTTGTATGTATGTGTATGCGTTTTGCGGGGAGACCCTTCCGTTCCAATCCGAACCAATCGTGCCATGTATGGTGTAGTGTATGTAGTGTATGTTACAAGAGTAAGCCAAAGGCAATACATTTTGGTTTCTTCTTTTTTTTTTTTTTTTCTGGTTTTTATATATAAAAATTTTTTATATAATTATTGTACAATGAAATGCAGATATTTTATGACAACTCTATTAAATAAGTTAAAGTTTTATAGCGTTTTAAAGTTCAACAGAACGTTTTTCTGGTCATGTGAAAATATTTTTCAAATCATCTTTGATTTCTTCATACTTAGGACGACATTGAGAAAGCGAGTGTCTCTGCTGCATGTATATTTTCTCTGTGTTCGTGTGTGTGTGTGTGGTTGAAAAAAAGTAATATTCCGTTCCAGCTCATCATTTCTATATCGACGTCTCGGCCTATTTAAGTAAAAAATAAAAAAGTCCTAGGAAAAGAGAGAAAGAGAGAGAGAGAGAGAGAGAGACAAATAGAGAAAGAGGGAAGCAGCGAGAACCGTTAGACAAATTTTTCGGTAAGCAGCTTATTCTTATTTTATGTTCAGTATGTTCAATGCATTGGTTTTCATAAGCCAATGTTTCCTGAATAGGCGGCATTTCTCGGTGGAACATAAGAGGATGGCTGCACTTTTCCTATGCTAAATTGTAGTCACCATTATATCTTTGCTTGATTTCAATCCTTCCTACGCCAACTACTTTATTTCATTTAAAACTCCCAACAGATTGGTTGCCAGCTTGGCCACCTACCTCTCTTCATCATCTTTTTGTGCTGTTTATCTATCGTTTCACTTCTAAAGTGTCAAATAAAATGTCTTCACGTATATCACAATAAAATCGTTACGAAGCCCTCTAATGCTCAGACGAAGCGAGATTTTCTTTTTTTGCCCATTGATTTACTGATGTCGAAAAGAGTATCTATCTGTAGGGTCTATAGGGTCTTAAGAACATTTTGGTAATTTTTTCGAATGAAAAAATTTTCTTCTACTCATTAATTTTTATTTATTATAAAATTCTTCTTTATTATGTTTTCCAGATGAATTGTAAGATCGAGCGAGACAACCCGCTGAGAAAGCTTAACTATTTGTAACTTTAGTGAGAAGCAAGCGGATTGCAACGCTTTTAGACGCACAACCATAAGGCCGACCCCTCATCGCACTCGATCCACTACAATTCAAAAAATGCACACAATTTTGGCATAAAAAAATGCCCGCTCGAGTAAATTAATGTGAGTTTTTTACTCCAGAACTAATTGCTCTATTCCTTCACCTACTACCTCACTACTACTTACTTCATCTGTTACCCTAAAAATTTTATCTTGTTGCCATATTAAATGCTTACTATTCCTAGGCATTCTTAAGCAGGCGGGGCATGCAAAAAACAGGCACGTTTGTAGTGCAAGCAAAAGTCTCTCTTATCTCTGTCGAAATTTTCCATATTCCATTTCATATGCCAGAATGCTATTCTTCATCGATTTTTGTCGCGAAATTGGTTTTTTTAGATCATAATTTTGTCATCGAAATATCTCCAAAAATCCGATTTATATATCGAACACCAAAATACAGATAGACAGACAGATATCAAAAGGACCTTCGGACGGACACTCTTAAATCGATTGCAACAATGACTCGGAATCAATTGTTATAATCCAAGGTAAGCCGTACAGTACGCGTTGTATGGCATATATACCGACTACTCAAAGCGCATTTCGTCTTCCATTAGTTTCTGATTTGTTTTCATTAAAACGCAGAGCGTAATACATAATCATATTCCGTGCTACGCAATTGCTTCGAGTATCGCGCATTTCGCGAATAGCAAAATTATAAACAAAACAAAGTAAAAACATTAGAGTCGGCCTACGCTGACTATTAAATACCCTACACGGCATTGTCTAAAACAATTCTTATTTTTTCCATAGTACACCAAAATTACATAATGTTTTCATAGCAACTCACTATTATGAAAGTGTACGCTTTAAAAATGAGATCTCTTTGCAGATAAAGGCCTGCTTTCCGTAAGAATGGTTGTGCCAACGAAGTACAACAGTTGCGATACGTATTCAAAATTTTGCATAATTAATTATTATTGTGGATCAATTTCGATCATAATACGTGAGAACTTAAACTTTTCCGCCCTAAAAAACACAAAATTTTCATCAAAATCTTTATACATCTTTTACATCATATTACTACTGTTATGGGTTAATTTTCATCATAACATATTTAAATGGAAACTTTTCTGCCCTATCAAAGGATCAGTTTTCGCGAAAATCCTTACATTGGGTGGCATCCAAAAAATAGATCTATTCGGTACAAATTCGGTAAAGTCGATTGATTTCTTTGTGAACCAATTTTCACCATAAACTATAGTAAATTAGATCATTTTGCCATATAAGGATTCACTTTTCGTAGGAACGTTAGGAACGGTTATAGAAGTGGGACTTCAAAAAATTGTTCCAGTCGATCAAAATTTTTCACATTAATTTAGAATAAAACCAAATTACTTCTACTCAGCGACGCTTGTCGGGGTATTTCGGGCAGGTGGAAATCGGGGAATTTGATCAAAGTCCGTCAGTGTATCAAATTTTGACAAAATATCGGAAAAATTGCGACACATATGTGAAACACCAAAAGACATCGACAGACATCAGGCAGACAGATAAGCTTATCAGTTTAATAAACGGTGCCGAAGCTCTTCTGTGTGTTACATATATCCTCATAAATTTAATGTACCCTGTACACCCTGCAAATGGTGTATAATGTATAATGAAATTCCCCTCAAGGCAAATGGAGCGCGAAAGGCACTGTTTTCGCAAAAATGTATATAAAACTGTTTGTGCATACACGTGCAAGTGTATTTATATCTTTTGGATAGAAAGATAATGTGATGACTAATTGTGCAAAGCGCCCAAAGAGAATGAAACCTATTTGTGTGCCCCAATCAAAATTGCATCGGAATACTCCTTGTGTGCACGTGTAAAGGTAAACGCGAATATTTATTCATAATTTTACACTCATGTCGCTTATTGTTTGTTAAATTTACTGGACAGGATCTATCGATTCGAAAGTCATCACAATATTGAATCGAGGGAGAGGAGAAAAATTCTAATTTGGGCCGATCTAGGTTAGTTTGTCTGTAGGCCACTACACATTGAACACTTAATGCGATTGCGATCAGACAATGATTATAAACTTGAATCGATAATCGCACTTCTCGAAGTAGTTGCAATATTTTACTAAAATGATTTCGTCGATTGATTGATTCACTTATTTATTTATTAACAGATTTATTTGTTCATTTCCTTATTAGATTTATTTATTTTAGTTATTTATCAACAATCGTTCGGAGATCATCTTTAAATTGTACGATATTCTCTTCTACAAAATCTTATATATATATATATATTATCGGAGATCTGTAGGAGATCTTCAAGAATTCGCCACAGACAACACGATAAGTAATGAACCGACCAGTATAACTATAAGAGTGAATGTAAATATTGGCATATGAACAATAGCACGGCTGGAGCTGAATATGGGATGAGAAGACGCATAAATTTCTTTTAGAGAAAAAAAAAAAAAATAAAGAAAAAAAATTGCCCAGTAATTCGATTATTTGATCGTTAGAAAGTTTTTAAAAGTAAACTAGTTTTTAACATAAGCATACACTCATCACGGATTCGATAAGAATGAGAGAGAGAAAAAAATGTCCTTCATTTTGTCTCTCAATAAAGATATCAATAAAATGTCTCTGAATTATTAAATAATCAAATTGTAGATCCATAAAGTGTAACATAGCCATAGTAGGCATAAATATGTTGTTGAGCGTTTTTATGATGGGAAGAAGATAAGCAGCCGAGTGTTAGGTGACTTGGAATTACTTTTAAAGTCAAATGGCGCCGATTAATTGCCAAATGAATAGTAATTTCTTTTTTGATTATTATAATGATTGTGTTTTCTTGTGAAGCATGGTTGAATGTCAATATTGCGTGATTTCATATACGTTTGTAACAAATTAAATTTAAAGGCAACAACAAATAGCAAATTAAATGACTATAAGAAAGCGTCATAAAAAAATTGGGCAAATTGCCATCGATGCCGGTCGCCGGTCGCTGGTCGATGGTGGATGGTGGATGAACTTATTAAGATTTTTCCTTTAAGACTGAAGAACAGAATTTTGAATTTACCGTAAATGCCTCCTCCACGCTGATAACTAACCTACAACAATAACTCTACGGCAGTTTTATTGAATAAAATTGAGATAAAGAAATAATGCCTGAAACATACACACAAGTGAATAAATAAATGAATGAATCATAGGAAAATTATTTCGCGGAAACTTTACTCAGTATTAGTATTTTGATTATACAAAATTTTATGGTAAAACAGCGAATTCTTACGCGATTATGTGTAAAGATTGTTTTGAAGAACTATTAAAAAACATTTTAAGTCAAACTATAAAGAACCATAAGACAAACTAGTGGTTTTTTTATTATTTTTTTATTTTTTATTTTTTTTTTAGTATTATAAAAATAACATTGAAACTGTTCTATGGCTTATGCAAGAAAAAAAAAAAATATCATGATACAAATATAGAGAAGTAATGTTGACACAAAGCTGAGATAATACTTTTTTTATTATTATTATTATTATTATTATACAATAACCGTCGATGAGTTAATTAAGTTTGTCATTCCATATATTAAATAGAAATATGTATATATGTGCGCACATTCGTACGCTAAGAAGATTTATTCGACGTTAGGCAAGCAAATTATGCCAACTTGTTGCAATTCCTATGTCAACATAACTAGTCTATGCAGATCTTTATGCAAATAACTTCTGACAAAGCTATTCTGTGCAAACACATTTTTATTTATATTTACATTAAGATGCAGCATTATGCGATTCATTCGAGTTTCATTCGATCTGTCTGTCTGAGTCTGTCTTTAAACTCGTCCATCGAACGAATGTTCGAATTAGTAAAAAAAGGTGCTTGCATGTATTATGATCAGCGAGATCAATTACTTGGAATAATAAAGTAATGGGATATACCAGCTGCAGCGTTATTCTATTCTTGCATACGTGAGAGCCTCTCTTTAAACTCGTCTATCCAACGAATGTTCGAATTAGTAAAATAGGTGCTTGTGTGTATTATGATCAGCCAGATCAATTGCTCGAAATGATAAAGTAATGGGATATACCAGCTGCAGCGTTATTCTATTCTTGGATACGTGAGAGCCTGTCTTTAAACTCGTCTCTACAACGAATGTTCGAATTAGTAAAATAGGTGCTTGCATGTGTTATGATCAGCGTTATTCTATTCTTGGATACGTGAGAGCCTGTCTTTAAACTCGTTCATCGAACGGTATAATGGCTTTGGGGCTATCGATGATTCAATTTTACATGCTTTCGCAATTCGAACGCATTAGTTCGCCGAATAAAGCCACCCATCGTCTGTTACGATTTTCAAAGACGAGCTCTTTCAACAAAAGGCGTCGTTTTCGGTTTCCCGTCGTTTTCAAGCAATTAACACGAAGTTGTCATCGCTGTGAGATTCGACAACTAAGAATGGAGAGGTTGTCTGTTCGCTGACCCCAAACGATTCAAGTAATTTTCACTTGTCTGGATGCGTAAGGAAGCCAAACCGAAAAGAGAAAATCGCATCGCAACATCCTCAACTGCAGTAAGTGACAACATGATGCAAGTTATGGACATAAAGAACTAAAGTCAAAATTCTTCAATTCTAAGGCTAAAAGTTTGAAAAAGAAAAATAAGCAGAAACATAGACTTCTTGCTATGAATTTTCGAATTTTGAACTTGAAAAGGGCGATGGGAAAGGATTTAAATTTACATTTTTCTCTTTTCGATAAAGTTTTAACAGAGAGGTAAACGGTAGACAGCTCAGATCCGAATTTTGTAAACAAATGCCGAAGATTTGTAAACAGATTTTCGTCTTCATATTGCTGAAGAGTGTATTATAGGGATCATGAAGGGGGCAATACACGATTTCATTTCCTTACATATATCTCTAAAAACGAATATATTCTCATTTTTTTTATCAGATTGAAAAGAAAAACCGAAGCAAAAGCAAGAAAATACATATGAAGGGCTGAAAAAGAAAGCCTGAAGGAGAGCCAGAAGAGTGTGTTAGAACAAACGACCACAACGGAAGCGATTATCGAAGTAAAGGACAATTTATGGCTTACCGGCTGCGTGTCGGACCTTCCACCACCAGACCACACAGACTATGCGATAGCCATAGCGATTTGAATAATTTCTGTAACGGTAAACGGTTGCAGTTAGGAAAAGAAGCTTTAAAACCGATGTACACTTTACTCTACTAAAAGCTGTTACTGTTATTAGTATTTTGTAAGAATTGTTCCCTCAAAAGATTGCATTCGTTTCATGTTAGTTTTTGAAAATAACGTTCGATGCTACATTAAGTGCCGAGACTGCATCCTAAGTTTAAGGCGCGTAGTCTGCAACTTGCAAGTTTAACATTTACTAATATTGTCATTGTTGTCTTACAGGCATCATCATTAATGAAAACTCTCAGGGCATTTATAATAGCATTTGACAGATGAAGTTAAGAAAAGAAAGAATAAAATGACGTCATCTTATCGAAACAATCCACCAGTTTTGTCTGTCAATCAGTTATCGCGATGGCCAGAATTAAAAAGTCAAACTTTGGATTAATTAAACGTGAAAACTGGCGACTTCATTTCAAGCGGCTAATTATTCCCCCTAACACATGTTCGATCATCACTTTTAGAATTCAGTCTGAATATTTTGAAGAAGAAGAAAAATAAAAAAATAAAAAAATTTCTCAAATTTATTTTACAAATAAACCTGCTTCTCATACTTACTCAAAACTTTTTTTGTGCCACCAAATCCCGCGTCCGCCATACTCACACACACACACACAAACCAGACTAATTTGTATGCATAAGCCTTATAAACCTAAATAAACGAAATGGCTTACTCTAAATAGTACAAATAAATGAAGAAACAATAACTATAACAATAACAACAACAACGAATAATAACTAGGAATTTTCGAATCAAAGCAAATCAATTTAATATATATATCATGCAGCTGTTGAAATTGAAATTTCGTATTCATTCGATCAAATCATTGTTACAGATCGATCGCACGTGCTAAACGTGTTAAGCATTTCGTTGAGTGAAGCAATAATCATTTCGATTTTAATCTATATGTTCAATTATAATTTATAATCTTATCTAAAGCGCGAAGCGAGCGAACGGACTATTCGGCTTTTAACATAAAAAAACTTTATATAAAAAACAAGTAAGAAAGTTATATTCGGCTTGGACCGAATCTCGCACACCCAACACTATGCTTTTCGCATTCTACTCTGCAAGCTCTTTTATTTGACACCCATATCGCTGGTATTATTAAGAAAAAAATTAATCCACCAGATCGCGGTCTCTGCCAAATTCATTTTAAAATTAACCCATTTTTAGGCAAATAATACATTCGCACTTAAGAAGTGTACAAAATAGCTTTAAACAATCGGTTTTGTTTGCCTGGTGATAAATAAGCGTAAAGCGTCAAAAAATTCAAAAAAAATAAAATTTAGTTACTGGCAACTTGGTGTGGGCATGGCCGATTGGTTCCATTTTCGGACCTAAAGAGTACACTGTTTCGTAAAGTAAATATGAAAAATTTCAGGGTTGTAACTTTAATAATTTCCGAGTAACGAGTAAAAGTCGAAAAATTTTTGTTAAAAAAACAGAGTTGCGTTCGGCTTACGCTGCGCACTGCGCGCTTCTGCTCAAACCAATTTGACCGATTTTCAATATCAATCTGCGTGCAGATTCCTTCAATATTTTTACCAAATTCGAACTCGATATCGTCATTTTTGCAACGAGGAGAGTGCCGACAACACACACCACAATGTCACACAGATGGACAGACATAGCCAAATCAACTCTGCCTTTCACCCTGATCAAGAATATATATACTTTATAGAGTCTCTGTAGCTTCCCTTTGGGTGTTACATATGATATGGGAAAAAACAAAATGAGTGAGTATCCCCATCTTCGAGTGGCGGGTATAAAAAATAGATTCACCGAAAGCAAGTTATCTGATATTTTCAGGCGGTTGAAAAGTGTAATAAATTCGTGATTACTTCTATCTAAGATACGTATCTTCATTCGTACGGTTGATCTCTAATCTTGAGATCGTCTGTCTGTCCATCGCCACGTTCTCGTGAGATGTCATTTATTTACGCGGCTGTGCAACACACGACTTGCAGATTTGAATCTAAAAAAAAAAGCAACAACAACAACAACAAAATTATATTCGACTGTAGCCGAATCTTGTACACCCACCGTTACCACATTCATTTTAAAACAGAATATGCAAATATTGCATAAACTTTTGATAATAGACGCACTCTTAGTTTACATTCTAATGTGGGCGTGTCTTTTGACCGATTTAGTTCATTTCAATATTAACCTCTATGTAACAGTTTTCATGTCGAATATGAAGGCGTTACCTTCATTGTTTTATCACAGGCACAGAAGCAGACGGACCAGAACACGCCCATCGATACAAAAATTGATGCCGCACAAAAGAATACACATATTTTATGGGGTCGCCGCAAACGTGCTGATCCAAGGAATGTACTCCTCGTTCAACCGGAAATCAAAGCAATATTTTTTTCAATAACTAATGTTTAAGTATCCCGCGCCTTTCTCTCCAGAGACCGTTTTTAAACATATTGCAAGAGATTGAAAGGAAACACTATAGTGGGCTAGGGTTCGCCCTTAAATACCCTACGCCAATCTATAGTTATTCATATAACGACTTCAAAATAGGGCTTTATATGGGAAGTAATCGAAAATGGCCCGATCCGAAGCATATTCAATTGAGTTCATTCTTGGGCAAAGCGACGTTTACGGTATCAAATTTCATCAATCTGTAGGTTGAAATAAGGAAATAAGACGGGCAGACGGACTGCGAAGGTGTTAAAAATTCTGTAAGAAAATCATTTGAATCGATTGTCCGCATGAGTAGCGGAGTAGATAAGTATCGTGACTATCAAGGTTCAAATCTTCGGACGGTGGAGTAGTGAGAGTGAGTGCTCAGCCAATAAGGACATAACACTTATCGATTGGGCGCACATCCATTAGGCTGCGGCCATCACCTCTCAACTCCTTTCGTTCTCGTCCCTCATGCCATTCTCAAGCATTCACATATATGTTAGTAGATGTGTTATCAGCACCGCTAGCTTTCTATGCTTTATTACGTTCTACTTCTTCTCGTTGTCTTCTTTTTTTATCATCTTATCGATTTAATTAAATGTCGTCGTTGAAGCGAACTGATTAGATAAATTTTATTCTGGAACATAGTTTAATTACTATTATATTATGTCTTGTCAATAATTGAAAACATTCACCTAATTAAAGAACCGATACTTGCGATATTGCGTTCGAGTGTAAACCAATTGTCTCCCATATACCGTAACATATATTAAGCTGATGAAATATGAACACACTTATAATTAATTTTGTTTCTACCTTTTTTTTTTTTTTTTTTTTCCTAAATTTTGATAGAGAGTAGATTTTTTTGTATATATATGTATGTATGTAAATGATTAGTTTGTGTAAAAATGAATTTTGTATCGTTGGGTTTTTAATTAGTTCGCTAAATAATTGATAATAATAATAATAATAATAGTAATAATAAAAGAAAGAAGCGAACATCCTTAGCTTATGGCTTCGTTGCAATTGATTTGTCTCTACGATCGCACATATATATATATATATATATATAGCAATTAATTTAAATCATGTGTTAATTGCGACTTTTTTCCTCTTGCTCGTAAACGTATCAACGTATCAAACGTTGTTGCATTTTGCAATTGTGATATCTGTGAGAGGCGTGTACTTCGTTAAATTATTAATAATTAAGAACAAGCATTCATTTAATGTATTAATTGTTTTTTATATTAATTATGAATTATTTGTTATTGTTGTTTGAACATTTGAAAATTGTTGCCTTTGAAGCAAACAAAACAATTGAAAACCTTTTACGCTATACTCCATGCATGTATCTATGCTTTGAAATTTATTTCCCTTAATAATTCTATTCTGCTTACACTATACAAATGTTTATATACATATATTAAAGATATATCAGCCACAAGTGCCACCTTACGAGTTAACGAGCCTAATGATCGGTAGGGCAGCAGCTTGGAATGCCGTAGACGCGTTCGCTAGCAATACCCTCGTGGACGACCCTACGACGGGTGGACAGCAGAGGGGGTGGACAGCAGAGGGGGTGGACAGCAGAGGGGGTGGAGAGCAGAGGGGG
>KK502408.1:2833407-2855470 GCA_000688735.1 Glossina austeni
ATATATATACTCATATATCCTTAGTATTCAAATGATTCATCTTCTGAGTCGAGAAGGACAACGATAAACGATGTCTGATTAACATCTCCACAATTTCACAATATTTTCTGCTTGATTGATTCGAACCTCCGAACTTTGTTCTTAGTTTCAATGAATAAATTCTGCTTCATTTTCATATAAGTTTTAAATGATTGCTTCTTGATTTATGATTGCTTTTGAAAAGATCCTTCTATATATTTTTCTGTAGTTTTTGCTGAACGATTTCTGACCGACTCCCAAATGTCGTATAATCTACTCCTCCTAAATATCATAATAATTATCATATATAGATATAGTTATTCATATAATTTGTGAATGATTCTTGAATGATTTTTTTATCCAAACTCGAACTAAATCCTCAAGAATTTGTTTAATGATTTCGAATGAATTTCTTAATGTTTTCCAAACAATTCGCAGAATAATTTTAAAATGCATTCTGATTGAATACGAAAACATTTCTCCGAATCTTTTATTGTTTTTCGAACGATATTTCTCACTGATTCCTGAATTATTTCCGAATTAATTTTTATCGATAACTAAATGATTTTTGAATGATTTCCTTTCAACTTTTCAACTAAATTTTCAATGTTTATCAAAAGGATCTAGAATTACGAATCCGTATTTACTTTCTGAATAATATTCGAATGATTTCTCATTGATTTCTATATCATCTTTGAATGATATATTTCTGAGGTATATTCGTAAGAAGTTTCTCAGCGACGACTTGTTACTTTTTGAATGATTTCTTATCGGTTTCTTAAATGATTTTTAAATGTTAAGAATTTTGCATTTCCACTATAACTTGTCCGATTAAATATGTTGATGATATTTTTTTGAAGCCTTCACGGCGCTGCTACGTTTACATGTACATATGACATTTAAGTCTTCTTTGCACAAGCATTTTAAAAAGGTTTAACATTTTACAAACGAAAATTAATTTCCGTTTAAGCAAATTCTCAACTTTGATTTGTAATTATAATCACTTTAATTGTTCGTCATGCAAAAACTAAACCTATGATTTTTAATTAAAATAAGTTAAAGACTTGAAATTACATTTTAATAACTAATGGGTTTCCCAATTTCGAACACATCCATATATGTGCATATATGTATGTATATTATTGTAATTTCTCGAAATAATTTTAAATTAAATAAAATCCGTCTGAGTGACCGAATAGGCTAAGGGTCTCAACTAACAACTCAATTGTCGTGGATTTAAATCTCAAGTACGAAGGAGTTTTCAATAAAGCCGATAGCCTCAGCTTGCATTCAGTCATGTTATCTGTTGACCTGTTAACCCTATCCGATTACATCTCCAACTATATATACAGCGTACGATTACATCTCGACGTGTGTATAGCCCGTTATACGGATTTCGGCCAGACAATGCAAACAAAATATTGCAAAAAAGACTTTTCGCCTTAAGTCGCATTCGAAACATTAAAAATTTCGCTATGCTATAATACAATTATTGACTGTAAAGAGCGTCAATTAAAAATGAATAAAAGTGCACATAGGACCACTTAATATAATTTCCTCGTAATTAAGTTAAGATATAATAGTAATAATATCTTTATTTATATTTAATGATTTATTTAGTTTATTAATGATATTAATTAACGTAAAGCGACGACAACGCTTAATAATCGTCATTAAAATACAAGAAAAAAAAAAAATAAATAAATAAATAAACAAACAACAGCAAAAATACTATGACATAATAGTCATAATCAAAACTATTATTAAACAAACATAGAAAATCCAAAGCGGGAGACTATGAAGAGTTGAGATTATGAAGCGTTAATCAATCCAAACATCGATATAGATAAGTGTTAGTAGTTAAGAGTAAAAAAAAAAAAAAAAAAAAAACGAAAAAAATTTCAATCAATCAATGAGAAGAACAAGTCAAAGACAAAAAAAAGAAAAGAAGAAATAGTAAGATAAGGTAAGTGCAGCACGATTTAATAACTAAATGGCATAATAGCATAACTCGGGATACGCCAATTGTATTAAATGAAAATTTCACATATCGATAAGCTTTCAATTAATCGATAAGAAAGCAATTTGAAATAAAAGGGCAAGTGAAAGATCAATAGTTAGTCGCTTGTCAACTTAATCGACTTAAATCATTTCTTGTTCTTAATGACACCTTAAGACATTAAAAATCATTGAGTGCGTTGAGTGTGTCGAAAGTAAATCAATTTCGAAGGATAGGATAAGCAAGACGAGTAATTTAGCTAATTTTACGGTCAGTCAGTTGCACGCAGTCTTCTAGGGTTTATGCAAACTTGAACTTGATCCGAAACGGTAACGTGTCTTAACGATGTGTGTGGCAGGCTACTTATCAAGGATGAGAGTAGGGATGAGCTTTATGTTGCATTCTTGAGATAATGTTAAGCAATTTAATATTTTAAAGAAATTTTTTAAAAAAGTTTTTTAAAAATGTTTTCAAAAAATTTATATTTTCAAAATTTTAAGTTTACTCATAAATAGTGATCATAATGATCAACCAACCATTAACTGGTCGATGGTTAATTCGCCAAGCTGAGTGAATTTAGAATAAATTTTTGCAAGAAAAGAAAGCCAGGCTTGGCTTGCCTGACAAGTTACAGCAAAATGGATGCCTGTGATGAAACACTGCAACAACATGCTCGCCTTCGCATTCTTCGAATCTAAGATTTTCATAGATGACGGGCAATAATTCATGCGAATACCATTTTTATATCTCGCAGCAAAGATCGGGAATATACCGTCATTTCCACGACTTGGAGATACATTGCGGACATTGTGTCATATATTTAGATGATCTTGATCATCGCAGATTTCTAATGTTCATTTGTCTACCCATCTGAAGATTTTTCTGTTTATTTGTTAATATTCTATCCGTCCGTCTGTCCGCCCCGCTTTCTTTTGTTCATCTACTCGTGTCTTAATTTCCTAGCTATGCTCCGAAAACAAATGAAACTAAGCAACACATAAGAGAAAATCTTAATATATTTTTATTAACAATTTACGTAGCTTGTAGCTATAATAAGATAATTTGAAAGTTTAAGTTTCTTAGATTTTTAAATATATATATTTTTTTTTCTTACATTTGATTCAAGGGATGGTCATGAAGTTGATGTTATCGTTAAGATAAATTTAATCTATAGTTTACTTTCAAATCCACAACAAATCGTAACAGAGTAATACAATAAAAATTTTTCTTTCTTTCTAAACTTTAATCATAAAATATATGACGAACTTTGTATAGATTCATTTAAAATGTCTTTATCGTCACGTTAATCAAATCCAAAGCCGAACAGAAAATTTCAACTATAAGTTAGATTTTTAAAATTGTAGCAAGAAGGGCTCGAAATTCGAGAACGATAAACGCAGAGAAACTAAGCGATAAATAAATGCTTTCCAAATAACAAATAAAGAAACTTTTGTTCTTCTAGCTATAAAAAAAAAAAAATAAAACAAATAAGAACCTGACGACGATAACTGCGAGACAAAACTTTTCTTATTTTTATTAAACAAAAAAAAAAAAAAAAACCAAACCAAATATGCGTCTCTTTGACTGATAAGAATAATAAATAAATGAATTGAATCATATAGTAAATAAAATAAAACAAAACCAACCTTTTTCTATTTATAGTTGTAGCACATTTTAAGAATTTTGAAATTGAAATTGAAATTGAAGAAAATTCAATCCGCAATTTAAAAATTAATTTAAAATAAATGCAAATTTTTGCAAATTTTATCGCTCTCAATCTCTTGGCAGATAACGTAGAAACAATCACACGCGGCAAAAATGATTTGTTTGCAATTTCTCTTAATTATTTATTTATTTATTTATTTATTTATTTATTTATTTATTTGTTAATTTTTGTTTATTTTGGGTGGGGGGTTTTTTCTGAATTAAAAGGCGAAATAAATAACGTCAAGTGAATTATTTTTTAAATTTATCTTCTTCTTTACAAAATTTGTGTAAATTAAACGGAAGCGGAAATTGTTTTAAAGGTTTTTTAAGATTAAAAAAGTTTGTAAAGAAATTTTAAATATATTTCTTCTTTTTTTTTTTACTTTCATAGTATGCAACATTTAAGCAACATATAAAATGGCTCAGATTGTTATTTATTTATTTATTTTTTTTTTTGTTTTTTTGATTTTATTTTATTTTATTTTAAGTAAAGAAGATTTGTTTTCTACAAAACACAAGAATTTCGCACGCACAAAAATATTGTTGTTAATTCAAGGAGGAGGTGACTTTATTTAAATTTTTTTTTTTTTTTTTTTTATTCATTTATTTTATTTTAATTTGTCGAATATTATTTTATTATCTGTTTTGTTTATATTAATCGCATGCGATAAGGAATTTATACAACTCTCCCATTCAAAAACTAAATACTAAATAAAATAAAATTATTTTATCTTTCAAAAACTATTTATTTATTCATTTAAATACATTTACGGATAATATTTTGCATATGCTCTCGCGACTTTACCGTTCAAAAGTTCAAAAAAAAATAATAATAATTTTCGTTATATTTGAACGTCTACTCTATATATGTAAATGTATGAAGCTCACGAACTCGAACCTGTATGTTGTAAATGTATGCTGCTCACGAACTCGAACAAACACGACGGTGCTTGTAACTTCATTCATGTGCACAGCAAAGTAAATTTCACTCACAGCAAAGTAACTCGCAAATCGACTGAGATAGTTGGAGCAACAACAACGGCAAACCATAATATTGTTAACTTGATTAGCTAAACTTGAGAGGTATATTCAATTCATCAAACTGTTTGCCAACACTTAGAAGCAAGCTTCATAGATCCCATAATATATATATATATATATATATATGAATCAGCATCAAATCCTATCATGCATTTAAAAGGTTGTATGTAATAAATGTTTATAATTAAGTGTTGTACTCTACTCTTAGTACTCTGTACTCTGTACTCTGAAGAATCGTTATTTTCCAGATATTTTTATTAAATTTGTATTAACATTTTTTTTTTCTTTTTGAGACCAAGATTCACTTTGCTGCGTATTTTTATGAGATCCCTTTTTGTCTTTTTGACAGTAAAAGAGTAAAATGTGCCTTGTTTTGAAGAAAAAAATCAACCGAAAAAGTCAAGGAAATCTTTGGATTTACATTCATGTTAGGAGTCGTTGAAGAAGGATGATTCTCTTTCTCCATTTCTTTCCCAAAAATTTTACAATAACAATTCCAGCAATGCCTGAATAAATGCATTGAGAGTTCAACAAAATTTCAAGATAACAATGCCGGCAATACCTGCGTAAATGCTGCCAAGTAGAGAAATTTCTCCGCTGAAAATTTTAAAAATTTGGTGAAAACCTTATGTTTTCATGTTAGTTTACGAATCATGCGAATCATTTTTTGTTTAGCGCGTTCACATTTGAATTTTACTTTAAAAGTGAATATACTCCTGAGTGACTAAACTCATGAGTGTAACGAAGGTTCAAACAGATATGTAAAACTCTCAACACATTAACAACAGCTCTCCTCAAGACTTTGGTCGTTTACATTTATTGTTTTTTAATTGCCTGCAGTGAAGGAGTTATAATTTTTAACTATACGCACGTGTGTGTGCGTGTGTTTGCATGTGTGCATAATAACAAAATTTTTCACGTAAACATAACATTTTCTTATATCAACTTATTAGCAGCGAATTATTAAATCTTTCTTACTCCCTCTCCCACTTCCCCAGTTACTTATTTCAACCATTGAAACTGTCGGAGGTGCCGCGAAGAATATCAGAAAGAGTTGGAGAATTCATTTTAAGCATACATGAGAAATGTAAACAAATCAATTGAGTGATTTTCCTTAAATGCTGAAATGCTGAAATGCTGAGAGACTAAAAATAAAGCAAGTGACAAGTAAAGGAATAATGAGCAGCTACAAGTGTCTCGAGCCTAAGTATACTTTGTTTACATTCGGCATAGAGAGCGAAGTTGAAGGTGTTTGAGTAGTAGACTCAAGGGTGTCGCAAAATGCATTAACAGTATCGGATCAGATGTTAATAATAACAGCGATTTTCTGAATATTAAATTCATAGGAGAGACAGATTTAGAGAATTAAATAGAAACGACATCTACTTGTTCCTGCCAAAATCTGAATATATTTTAGATAATCCAATATTTGTTATTATACATAGATTGTGAGCAAAACAACATATATAGAAGACGTAAGGGTTTGTGGCCCTCTTAGTTATGTCGACCTCCTACAGTGTTCGAACAAAATTGCTAAGTAGTGTCGGTGGGTTTTTTTAATTTACTCACTTTTCCCTTAAGACCTTAAACTTAAGGAAAACATTTTAAATCGTCTTCACATTACCTACCATCCATATAAGACATCCATTAAATTTGTCGTGGAATGCTTAATCGCATATCCTCTTCATCATAATCATCTCTTAATATCGAAACGAAGCTTCACTTCATTTTGGGTAACTTTCCGCTTGTTAAAAAATGACATAAAGGATTGCTTTCACCCACAAATGGAGTCAAGAATTGTTTTACACTTTAAACATCTTTGCTTACTTATAATTCTAAATATCGGCGGGAAGTTAAATAATTTCAATATCCGTTCACACAAATCTGGCTTTCAATTAAAGCAAAAATTTCATACATATATTCATTATTGAGAAGTATTTTCCCAGGTAAGTAACTCTGCATAATTTCTAAAAGTATTTCGCACATAATTGTGTTTGGATTAAATAACACAAAATTCGAATAGATTTTGAAAATAATAAGTAAGGATTTAATTTAATTTAATTTAATTTAATTTAATTTAATTTAATTTAATTTAATTTAATTTAATAATAAAATTTACACGTAACTTGTTAATCAAAGTGCACTCTCGCACACGTGATATATATCGAGAACATGGAATATTTCAACTTTAAAAAAATCATAGGCTTTACTCGAACATAGTTTCCATACCATGCAGATATTAAAGAATAGAATTAAAGGATTTACTGCTGATTATAGGTAGTGTTATATAATTTATAATTTAGCTGATCCTTTCACCTAATTTGACTAAAGCATGGAGGGAAGAAATGGAAAACATCTTTCACAAGCTTCTACGAACACAATTCACACGGAATTCAACTAACAGACAAAAGAACAGTCGTACATAGTTAAATTGTTTCCATTTGCCTGTTGATCAAATATGAGTTCAATATGAGTTTTACGAGTTCATAGAATTGCTAAGGTGTACTCTTGCGCGGTAAGACACCTAACAAATGGAAGTATCCCTGTGATGTGTGTAAGAATACCTAAAATTAAAAAGTCTTCACTATCTATGCCGATCGTTAGATCATCTCACCTTTTTTTTCTCATTCACACGAAGTATTTAGAATTTCGAACAATACGGTAATCCTAACTGATCTACAAATTTTCGTATATTTGCTCGGTTGCCTGCACCTCTGCTCTCTGTTTTTTTTTTTTTTTTTTTTTTTTAATGTTCAAAAATTTCCTGTCTTATCTGCCCATTCGTCTGCTTGTTGCTCCATCACTCGTTACTCTATCTTTCTATCCATCTACTTGTCCGTTCGATTGCACATCGGCTTGTCGGTCTGTCCATAGTATTCTGCATCCATCCATTATTCATCTTATGGCCATTCTGGGCTGAACGTCCAAGTTTGAAAATGAGCATGTAAACACACATACGCAAGCGCGCTCTCGTGCCCTAATATCAGAAGACCAAAAGCTATTATCTAAAAATTAAATGGGAAAGAATTGCGATCGACTAAATGACACTTTTTTTAGTCGCTAAAGTACCTTTCAATTTGTATATCCTACACCAGAGTATATAACCTATGCAAGGTTATATTAAGTTTGTGCGGATGTATACAATGCCCAGAAGGACCTGAGATTTACTAACGTTCCATATATCGACCAATTCCGAATCACTTTTCGCACCCTTTCGATTACTTCCAGTTGATGAAATTGTTATATGAATTAAGCAAGTTGCTGTAGGGTATCTAGTGGTGAGCCACGAACGGCTATAGCGTCTTCACTTCCTATGTATGAATTTGAGATAGTGTGTACAAATCATTCGTCGCCAAACAAATGCAAATGTTCTACGGTTCCCTCTCACAGATATAAATTTGTTTCATATAAATCGGAAGTGAAAAGGAAAACATTTTAAATAAGAATGCATTTGAATATAAAATAATTAAATAAATAAAATAAATAAATAATTAGAAACACTAAAGCTATTGTCATGTCAAGCATCCGTTAAAATTAAGAACTAATAGATAAAACATATGTTAGATCTTTGGTTTGATTGAATGTTGAGCTATTTCTCTTTGCTCGTTGGGGAAGACGCAACGTACTTAAATATAGAGACTACCTACGTGATCAATAAATATATGAAAGATAAGCTTTTTCCGCAACTATATATAAATGTACGCGACTGTAGGAATAGATTAAAATCACTAAAATAAAGTGAACAGCGGCGGCTGTAGGAGCAAAAATAACGGCAAAACAAGAAGAGAGAGTCCACAATTATTTTAAATACTATTATAGTGGGTTTAGTGGGAGGGGCAGGGAGATATTTTCAGAGATATTTTTCCCCAATATAATCATAATAAATAAAATAAAATTATTATAAAATCATTTTGTTTATTATCAAAAATGTCAAAAGAGTATAAAAGTTTAGACTGATAAGATTTGGATGACTACGATTAACGTTAAGCGGTGTTATTAAAAGAATTAAGAAAATGCAAATTATTTAATACATCTTTTTTGTGTATACATACATAAATAAATATTTGATTTTTTAAGAAAAGGCATATGTTTTGCATGTACATACATTTCTATTAGATTTTATTATTTAAAATGTTGTCGTTCTTGTCGTGAGTAAAAATTTGCTTTGTTCTGTAATCTGATGGATGGCTTTTTGAGAGCAAACAAATGTCTTTTTGAGACTAAAATTGATTTCTTGCTGTGTGTTCTAATGGAACCCCCGTTTTTTTGGGAGTAAAATTTCGCACGCACGCTCGATTGAAATCAATGATAGGAAGCATAGACAAGCCAAGACAAGCAAGACAAGTTACAACCATCGAACATAAACACAACCGTTCATTAATCTGCCTCCAGCAAATATATATCGCATGAACGACATTAAAAATGTTGGCGTGAAAGACATTCGAACTTCATCGAACTGTTTGTTGGCTTCGTGTCGAGCCGTTGATTTCAATCTATTTTCCATACATAAATTCGACAAGATTCGAACTTCTTTTGAATCAAAATTCTCCCAACATTGTATGCATGTATGATGTATGGATGGTTTTTGTACAATTTCTACGAGAGTACGTGCAAATTAACATCGGGCCGTGAAAGAAAACATTTCAACATATTGCAGCAATTTACAGCAACGAATTTTCTATACTGCGTTCGTAAATATAATTTTATTAGATTTTATTATGCTATACTCTGACCATATATTTATTTCATAATTGAAAGATATTTTTTGTCAACTACAGACGATGGATTGGATGGATTTGTCAAATATTTTTGACGAGTGGAAAAATGCAGGTAAACTATTTTAGTATTGTAATCGATTCTTGTACATACAAAGCAGGATTGGATTTAACCATGTTTGGGAAGAACAGTATCTAGAAAGGAAAAAAACTCATTGCAAATTTTTTCTCACTCAAATTAAGAAGAAAACTGTCTTCGCCATCACATAATACATTAAATAAATTAGATTTCGTTTGTGAGGTCTCGAAATGGGATTCAGATACTCGATGATGAAAATGTTTTGTTTGTTCAACGCAAATTTTGGTTTGAATTAGGCAATGCTTGTCTGTCCGTCTGTCCGCTTTACAGTTTATCAGAACCACCGACCAAGAAATCTAAGGATGGCGGCCGCATATAAAAATGGATATTATTCACGCATAACTGCGCAAACGATAGCAGATACATGCATGCAAGTGCTTTGGAAAGTAAACCGTGCTTCTTAAGAATGCGCATTCTGATGGAGCCATCTATTGATGCCTGCTTGAACTGGAAAGGTGCAAGCCTTCGTTGATGCTCTATCAAAAAGTGTTATGCCGGCATGACGACTACCCAACAACAAAGTAATTCGGCCTTTGCAGATTTGTCTGTGTATTAGTCTTTGTCATATAATGAAAACTTTGTGTGCTAATACTGACCGAACCCTGTCGATATAATATTCATGTTACTGTGAATTAAACGATGGTTAGATGGGGCGCATATGGATTAAATAACATGATTTTGTCAGTCGGATCCTACCAGCTTGCTTTTCACTATCTTTATTGTTTCGGTCCAAGCAATAGTCTGGCAGATAAACATCTTCCGTCTACAAATCAAAAGCCACTTTTTTATCTTCTGCCCCCAGCTTATTCGGCTTGAGGTACTTACAAGTAATTGTTGGATTAGTGTTAAGAAGCGTTTTAAACGCACTCCTCAGCAGTTACGGCGCACTGTAATCCAAGTGGGACTTTCAAAACACGATGCCTTAAGATCTACTAAAGAGTTTCAACTACTCTTCTAACAATGACGTCCACTTATTATCTCTTCAGGTAGTTTCTGAACTCAAAGCCTTTCGCCTGCTATATGATAATAATTTTTACACAAGTAACGCAACATTTACGAAATACCGAACCGAATGCAACAATTCATCCTAATCATCACATATGTATATGCGTTGTTGCAGCGAGATGCCTACCATCTGTAAATTTTTGTTTTCATATGGACTTGTTTAACAGTCTGTTTGTTTACATTTTAACAGAAAATTTCTTCAAGTGTTCCTCAAAATTTGGTTTGAAGGCAGTTCGATCAAACATAACAGCGGCAGTTTTAAATGGAAATGTTTTGACATTTATTTATTAGCAAACAGAATATTATATACATATATGTTTTACGTCATTTGCAGTTGCTATTGAAGAAATACAATCCATTCTAGATCAATGTGACAGCAGCAATACAGATACAGATACTAATCAATGGAAATCGAGTTTTCGTTTCAGAATTTGCCGTTTTTCAGGTTGATCTAAAGACAAACGTTGATCACAAATTTTATTTATTTATTTATTTATTTTTTTTTTGCTTTTCTACTATGACCAATCATTAAGGGTATGTCCGCTATGCGTGTAACACGATGACGGTAAGAAAAAAAAAGAGGAGGAAAGAGAAGGGAATAGGCCGCAGCTCAGTGGCTGTATGTCCAATCGGCAAGTGCTATGACTTTACGGACTGAGCACCTAACTATGCCTGGGAGGCAAAGAAAACTCTGTCGCATTTGAGATCTGAACTCGCGAACACTGACTTGATAGTCGCGATTTTTACCCACTCGGTTACTCAGGCGGATAATTGATAAATACCAAAAACTTCCGGGTCAATGAGACAAGGGAAAGCGGTATAACTATATTTCTATATTTTAATATTGAATTAAAATCAAATAATTTTGAGCATCATTTTCTAATCCATGCAAGTGCGAAGAAATATTGACTTTTAACTTTTTATTAGCAGTCACTAAGTTCACTTAGGCTAAGTTGCAGATTAATTTCAAGCAAGTCTTTGTATACTTACGTGTTACTTTTCTTCAAAAATAAAAGCCACACTAGTCTGGATAGCAGAAGAGATATTTTGCGGGGTTGTACAATATTTTACTAATTTATTTGATCAATAGAGCAGCAAACGACCGAACATTTTTTTCAAAATCCACAAGCAATCTTTAGACTTTGGATTTACGTAAAAGAAATACTTACCTCTTCAAGAGATGAAATTATAATAAATCCGTAGCCCACTGAAGGATTATATTCTCGATGAGTAAAAATGAATTTTCAACTCGAATATTTTTAATATTATTAGAGTTTAATAAGGTGAAGGTACACTAGATAGTAATCGAATGCGAAACGCGAAACGAACGACACTGTAAATGAAAAAATATGGCAACGCGAATCACAACATAATTAGACCATTTTTTATAAGACAACACTTGCAGTGTCATTTCAATAACAGTGCGAGGTAATGTTAATGAACAGAATATTGAGCAGAGATTTTCTCACTAAGAATTTTGATTACCGTTACATTATAATGCATCTATAAATAATTACTTGCGCACACTGACTATACTAAAATAAACTGTTGTTAATTTTCCTTGCAAAATATTCTGTCTATGCTTCCATTTCATATATTATATGATTTTCTGTCTTTGAAAAATAAAATGCATTTGTTTTTCTTTCATTTCAACCTTCGTTGTCACGCACTAAATGCAATAGTTTACTTGTCAAAAGTTGAAAAATTTATGCCTTAACTTTATATCGAGAAATACTTTATTTATTTCTTTTATTCATTTAAGTTGTTAACGTTATTACGCTTAATGTCAGTTTATTCAATAATTCATTTGAAATGATTGGAATGATTGCAACTTTATCCGCAAACTAACCACACCTATACTTGCGTGACTTATGATCATACCCTACATAAGCGATAGTGCAATGCAAACTATTCAGGCATCTGAAATTTATAAGAAAAAAAAAAAAACGTTTTTGAAATAATCTAATCAATCGATTCGAAGTCAATCTTCTCCGATCAATGTATCGATCGAATACCTTAAAGCGTATTTTATTTCCAATCTTTAGCAAGCATTAAGGATTAGAATGTATGTAGAAGGTATCGCTTTAACGGTTTCCCGTCCACTTACGGCATCTGTGCCGGCGTTATATTCATCGAGAGCGTCTTTTAAGAAAAGTCGAAGCAAATTTGTTGCTCGCTAATAAAGAATGAAAATGCAAAAAGTGAAGAATATACGGACGCTGTACACACAAAAGTATTCGTAACGACGAAGATTTATTTGCGTGTCAGTGCGACGAGATTGGATTGTTCTTTGACCCAAATTTGTTGTCTTTTTAAGCGCTATATAGAGCAGGCTTTTCGAAACGTTGCGACGAGCCTGGTAGCGTTTTCTTTTTTTCTTTTTTTTTTCTGAAAACATAATCTTCTCAGATTTACTTGTAGTTCCAATTTGCTTTATGAAAAGAAAACAGTTTATCTTCCTTACTCCGTACTCCTTTTATACCATGGATCAAAAAAAAAAAAAAAAAAAAAAAAAACAAAGAAACAAAAAAGGGAAGCGCAAAAAACTTCTTGTTAGTTTTTTGAGAAAGTGCCTCCAATGTGTGGATGGGCTACCTGTATATCACCAACATCTTTGTACCACTATATACTATTTACTATATACTACGTGCTATGTATGTGCTATACATTGTGTATTTTATATGCTATATTACCATATGTAATCGTCAATCGATAACAATAATATATAAACGAGTTGAAGAGAGCTTACGTAAACCGGTGCCACATATAGACTTCATGTGTTGACAGGTTGAACTTACCCCAGTATTTACTTTAAAAGAAGACATGATAAGGATAATAAATTATATAATTTATGTAAAAAGAATCGTATAGTCGACCAAGGCCGTTCATTAGATACCATACACCACTTCGCCTAGCACAGTTATTCTCTCGTTTTTTTTTTGAAATAAACCAAAAATTACGCATTATATTCATGTAAAGGCATATTTTTTATGAAAGTCCGCATATTGAAGGATGCTCAAAACATCACATGGAGTTAATTTACTTCCAAGATATTTTATTAATTTTCAGTTTCCGTCATAAAAAGTTGGAAGTTACACTTTCCCTCCATATAAGAGCTTGCCTTTCATATATATCAAGGCCTAAAATATAGACCTATGCGATCCATATTTTCTACCTTTAATTTTTTTGGTTAATTTACTATTATGAAACAATTATCATCAAGAAATATTGAAATTGATACATTTTTACCTTTTCCTAGAAACGGTTTATATGGGAGACGGTTCAAAAAACCACCTCAACCGAACTATATTTTTCATAGTAATTAAGATCGTCGATATACTATTACTAAGCGACTTTTGTCGGGAAATTTTGAAAATTCCAATTTTTGGGAATTGATTGAAAAAGTGAATCGATCACCGAGCCATTTTCAATGGCGTTCATCCTTGGGTTAAAGCACGTCAGTGGCCCAAGTTTCATCAAAATATCTCAAAAATTGCGACCTATAGGTTGAATGGACAAACATCAGACGGACAGACAAGCTTAAAAAGTTACTGCGCTATCTTCAAGACGTTTTTGGTCGTTTCCTAGAATTCGAATTCTTAGATGAAATTATTTTCTCATTTCATAATCCTATTTCATATATTGTCTCTTCAATAAAGCGGAACAACTTTTGAACCAATATTTGTCACTTTTCTCAAAGACCCTAACGGAGCGATTGTGTTGAAGTGCCTTCAAACACTGAATGAGCTAGACAGGTGCAATGCTGTGCACCTAATACGGATGCCGGGCCATTCGGGTGTTGGCGGCAACGAAATGGTTGACTGTGTGGCCAACAGCGAAGATCGAAGGATGATGTTAGGTCCCGAAACTTTCTGTGGCGCATCAAAAAGCCATATTAACAGGGTGGTATCGCAATGGCCACAGCAGAAACCGACTTGCCCCTGGATGCTATGTGCAGGAGAGCATCAGGTAAGAAGATTCGTAAAATTTTCCATTAAGACACATAAGCTACTGAGACTAAGTAGCAGCGATCTACGTTTAATCACGGGCTCCTATACTGCTCATAATTCCCTCAGGTACCCTCTGAAAAACATGGGTGTATCCGAAACCGCTCCCTGCGGACTCTGCCAGGGGACGAGAGAGACGTTCTAGCATATTCTATGTGAATGTGAGGCCGTCTACAGAATCAGACACCATGTACTCCGGACGCGGTATGATGTGATGGCAGGGTTTATGAAAATCCTAAAACTGGAGAGCTAGGGGCATGGGTTTGCCCACGTAATTAATAATAGTTCTCCTCGTAAGAATTTTTGCTGCTCACTACACGCTCTGGCATTTAAATTTATGTGAATGTGAGTGCAACGCCTCGAACGACTTAATTGAGATTCATTTTTCATTCCATCAAGCGATTCAAAGACGATTTGAGCTGCCTACCTGATGTCTGTCCAATTAATTTCATGTTCAACCTACAATTCGATATTTTAATGAAATTTTATTCGTATATTAATACGCTCTGGACCAAGGATGACTGCTACTATTGAACGTGGCCAGTTTGATGACGTAAAGTGATATTTCTTGACAAAAGTCGATAAAAAGTTATATTTCCTGTTATCGTATGAATGGGTAAAGCATTCCGTGAATGCTATAAAAGTAGATTTGAAAAGAACGATACCTTCTGTCGTCGCTTTTATTTCATATGGGAGTGTAGAGCGTAAAGAAAAAATGTTACATTATATCAAAGGAACGAAGGAAGGCACATAGGCAATGGAATTATATTTTCTTTTTTTATTTTTTTTCGTTTTTTGTTTTTGTTATTTAATCAATAAAAGAGGAAAGTTTTTTTATCCTTCAGTATATCATTGACTACACCACATACACCATTTGAATCTCGTATACAGCACAGAATTGTCACAATAATCCTTTGCATAACCGCGTATTGGTATTGGTGATGATAGTTGATTGTGTTCCGCACGAGTTAAGAAAATGTAAAGCAACTTCTCTTTTAATATTACGACGACTGTGCACAACAATCAGTTATAGTTAACATCAAATCAAGTGGGAATAAATTGTATACATTTTATCGAACGTTATAATCTAGAATACTGTTCGCTTACTCATGGCTGACCGACTGACTGAATGACATGCAATAAGGATTTATATCAATTTACCAACTAATATACAGTACACAACTACAGTGAATACTTTTCTAAGTGACTGCGCATAAATTTTTTCATTTGAAATTTATTCTCTTCCTCCCCCCTCCTCTCTTCCTTTTACCAAAGCAAATATTTTTCTTTAGCAATCGCAATACCAAACTATATGTTTACAAAATCTCTTTAAAGAAAAGAAAAAAACAAAAGAAAAAAAGTTCCCCGGTTCTCGGGAATGAAAAGTACAGTACAGTTACTAAGCGTTTATTCAGCAATCATTTTAAAACTAAATTTTCGCTCCCTTCTCCATAACTCCTCAAATGTAGGAGGAAATCCATTTTGAATCTTTAGGATTTGAAATATTTCAGAAATTTATTTTTATTTCTACTACCCATACCCAGTAATCAATCACAAAGTTCACAAGTTATTCCCTAACCTTCAGCTCATATTTACATAAGCGATTCGGTTTTTTGAAATTATAAACTCAAAATTTGATATGGAGTTTTTAAACCATTCTTGCATATTAGAAGATGTGGATTTTGCAAAATGTGTGGAAAAAAATGCTTCACCCGCATGAAATTGTTTGCTTGAAATTTTGTGACGGAACCATCCTAATGTGTTACCTATTGATTTCTACCTACTGCAATATGCTAAGAGTTCACTTCCAACGGTATTTGTATTCATTTAAAATCGTTTCCGAACAAAAATACATTAGCATAGCCCGAGGGCCATAGGCTGAGAGCGAGTTAAAAGTATTCAAGGTCTTTGCAAACACATTAAACGTTTGGAATGAATTTTCCGATTTGAACTTGGAAGGACACTTTTATGGTCCTTGAATTGTGCCGACTAATAGAAAAAAAAAAAAAATAAATAAATAACGAAAAATTTATTACGATAAGAATACCTGGAGTTTGCCTTGAAACACGATTTTTCCACATGACACACCCCATAACCCAAATAAGGGTCGTTCCTTTCATTCGGACCTTTTACAAAGGGTTGTAGAACTACATTCACTCTTTCACTCAAACACTCGCCATTGATACAATAAATAATATTTTTAAGAACCTCTGTGTCTTTCTCTAGGTACAGGGATGTAGTGTGCAAATGGTTGTCTTTTCTTTTCCTTTTTTTTTTTTAATTTAAATTGTGAAAAAACTTCGAACAGTAGTTTACTTCTTTAAACCTGAAATGAAGATCACATGAATCTATCTTACGATTCCGATTTGCAGTTAATTTAAAAAAAAAAACAAAACCATACATAAATAAAACATAACGTGTATATATATGGCTTTCAATTTGAATCATTATCTCAAAGTTTGCTGCCATCTGTCTGTCTTTCAAAAACAAGATCGTCTATAAAATTTGTTTTACGAAACTATATAAAAAGTTATGAAGCCAAATATCGTATTTTTTCATGGTAATTACGGTCTTCGCTTAGACTGCACTTTACACTCTTATGTAATAGATTGAGTTGCAAGAAACACAACCTATGACGATTTATTGTGCAGAGAAGATATAGATAACTGCGTCCAAAAAGTAAGATCCATTCATTATTCCAAATCTGCTTCGTCGCGTCCCGAATAATCCTCATATTCAAATGCTAATCCTTGTTGACAATTTGGCCCGACGGAAGGAGTTCCTAACGACTTTGGCGCGGTTTCTTCGGTCTGGGCTCACCTTTCGCACGACATCGATAGCTCGATTGATTGGTTATTTCCGAGACGGATGTGTAGATTCCAGTGTCAAGACGTACTTTTTCCATCGAAACAAACCCAAACATATCTGAAAAACTAATAACTTTTATGATTTGAAACTTGACACAGATGTCTGTCATAGTGTTATGAATTTAGGAGAAAAAAAAAAAAATTTCATTTGAATATTGGTCTTACTTTTTGATCACAATATTATATACCATTCTTCACTATATACTATCATTGATTTAAGATAAGAATAGAAGAAGAAGAAGAATAACTTCCCTTTGCTCAATCAGGCCTTTATCGTACGATATAAGCGAGCATAGCTGCCGTCCACTCTAATCTCTTAAAGTATGACAAGCTGCACTAATACATTGCAAGCAGATTACATTTATCCTTAATGCCCCAGTCTTATTAGTACGCTTCTCGTTGATAAATTCAAGTTTTATGCATTTTGTAGATGCACTGAAAACTTGTTTATTCTCCTTTTTGTTTTCGCCTTTTTTTTTTTTCGTTTTTTTTTTTAACCTAGAAACGATGATCTAATATATATATATATATATATATAAAACAAAAATGATTTATTAAAGCCTTGTACCGTTGTAGTAATAACAAGCTGTAGATGGATATAACAGAGTTCGGTTCTTCCAATGTTCTTGACATTACCAGCTTCACTACTACACTACAAGGAGATTTTATTCCTCGAAAGTGAGATTCGAAAATGATTAAGATCCGAGAAAAAATCCAATTGTCTTCGGTAATTTGTCTCTCATTCAGTTTGCTTTATCTCACTTTTGAAAAACAAAAAAAAAAAGAATCCTCGACACCAAGCTATCCATTGCTTTTCAAGTCCGCTACTATTGGAAACCTGCTAAAAAGTAAGTCGCAATTAAAAGAATTACTAAACTACTTACTTAACCCGCTAATCTGTGCAATTGCTTTACTTCAAATACGATTCTTACAAGAAGAAGACGGGTCTGCGCTAAATTGAAATATTAGTTCATAGCACTCAGACCCTTTCAAATATATATGTATACATATATATATATATATATATATATATATATATATATATATATATAGACCTATATTATATTACACATATATAGATTACAGATAGATTAAATATATATATATATATATATACATAGATTACAAAATGTCCTTTAATGGTCACCTACTAAGTCTTTGCTTAAACCGGTGTCGGTGTAGAGGGACAACGATAGGCAAGGAGCGAAAAAATTAAGTTTAAAAAATATCTCCAGCCTTCTGCCTCCATCTCGTCATCGTTTTTCACCCGTTCGGCACCCATTAATCAAATAGCGCAAGCTCAAATACGCACAAACACACACACACACACACACGCACGCACGCTTACACACATATATATATATAGAGAGAGAGAGAGAGAGAGAGAGAAATCGAGAGAAAAACATAGGCACAGGCAGAAACACACACACACATAGAGACAGATAGAGAGAGAGAGAGAGAAAGAGAGATAGAGAGTACATACACACACACACAAACACATGCGAAAATGCACAAAACACCCAAACAAAATAAGGAGATGTGAAATGAAATCAAACGAAATCGATAGATTGTGATATATATATTTTGAGAATTTAATTAGAGTTTTATTTTAGAATTAATTTAATTAGTTAAATTTTAAATGTTTACATGTATTAATTTTTTTTTTTTGTTTTTGTTTTGTTTTAAATTGTGATATTTGTTGTTTTTTGGTTTTTTTTTTTTCTTATGTTTTGTTTTTTTTGTTTTTTTTTTTTCTTTTTGTTTGTATTTTTTTTTTTTCAGTATTAATTAAGAGTTCGATCGAATTTATTTATTAATTTTTGTTTTTGTTTTTGTTTTAATTCATTTATCTTTTTGGTTTTTGGTTTTATATAATTATAATGATAATAATAATTATAATAATCATAATAATAATAATCATAATAATAATAATAATAATAATAAGATTTGTAAGGATCTAAAGTAAGAAAAAAATTGGTGACGTAGACGCAAAAAATATCTTTTGTGTAACAACACTTGACGCGTGCATTAGTTGCTGTTGCGATTGCAGTTGCTGTTTCAGTTTCGGTTTCGTTTTCGATATCGGTTTTTCAGTTTCATTTTGTTTGGTTTCGGTTACTCGGTTTCACAGTTTCTCAGTTAATCAGTTGCGCTCTCAGTTACTGTATTCAGTGTTTTCTTGCAATTTCAGAATTTATCTAATGTATAATATATTATATATAATAATAATATAATAATAATAATAATAATAATAATAATAATAATAATAATAATAATAATAATAATGATAATAATAATAATAATAANATAATAATAATATAATAATAATAATAATAATAATAATAATAATAATAATAATAATAATAATAATAATGATAATAATAATAATAATAATAATAAATGTAAGTCTACTTTTGTGGTATGAAATCAAAAGTCGTAGCTCCGCTCACCTTGCCCGAAGCGCTGCGATGGAAGTGTACATTCTGCCACTTGTTGTCGCGTTTGTGCCAGACGCGCGTCTCCTCCGACTGATGGGTGTGAGCATGACCCTGCTTATCAATGTATTGAGTAAGACGTACGTATGCAATGCAAGCGGCATCTTCGCCCAACAAATGCACATGTGGATTCAAAATTGTAGTATTGATGGCCTTACAATTCTTGCCCAAAACATTCTCAAAATAGAATTTGTGAAAATCAATTCCTTCCACTAAATTGCCTAACGCCTCCGGTTCGAATGCAGTCAAATGAGGATCACCAATTTTGGTATAGGCATCGAAGTCACCGCTATTGATTGCCTCAATCAGTTGTTCAGTAATTTTGATTATCTCTTGACGTCTGGCCTTAACATCATCATCCTCCATGGTAGCATTTGAGGAGTCAGTAGAATCTTTAACGGGAGAGCCCTCGCCTTTTTTGGTAATCATGCTCTTGCTGGAAAAATTTCTAGTGGCTAGCATTGTGGTTAATATAGCACCCTTAAGTTTGCGACGAGCATTGAATTTTTTAAGACAATCGACTGTCTCTTGACGATGTACGACTGAGGCCACGCGCTCTCTTTGGCAGATCCAGGGGTGTTTGAGGGCTTCAGCAGCAGTAATGCGCTTATGGGGATTAACGGTAAGCATTTGATTGATCAAATTCTTGGCCTCTGGGGTCACAGTGTCCCACTCGGGTGATGGGTAGTCGTAAGCACCCGCTTTAATTTGCGAGTACAGACGATGCTGATCCTCATCCCAAAATGGTGGATAGCCCACGAGTAGGATGTACAAAATGACACCACATGCCCAAATATCGACCGGCTTGCCGTAAGGTTCCTTTTTAAGAACCTCAGGCGAAAGATAACCAGGGGTACCGGCAAAGCCGAACCATGCCTGGTGATCACCCTGCACCTCAATGGCCAAACCAAAATCGGCCAATTTAACGGCAGCACCCTTTGCTTTGCTAGCTAATAGTAAATTCTCCGGTTTGAGATCACGATGAACCACACCGTTCTGGTGGCAGTGATTGACCGACTCCAAAATTTGTTGAATACAATGCGAGGCATCGGCCTCCGAATAAAACTCACGTGCTACAATGTCCTCAAATAGCTCTCCGCCGGTCACTAGATCAAACACCAAATAATGATAATTTTCCTCCTGTATACTATCATGTAATCGCACAATATTGGGATGATGAAGTTTACGGCATATTCTTGCCTCTCGCTCCAACTTCTGAAAATCTCGAGCTGTCAGTTTTTTCGTATTAATAATTTTCGCTGCAAACTCATTTCCCGTTGATTTTTGCACACAACGCTTCACTATAGAAAAGGCACCTCGACCCAGCTCCTCCTTGATCTCATAGTTGTCGGAGAAGCGCGTACAGGCTGCAGGAGCAGCCATCGCGATGGCACACTTGAGAAAATCTATTTCGACAGTCAAAAAATGGACAAACCAGTCTAGATTAGATGCACTGCACTATAAATGTTACTATAGATGATGAGGACACACACTCTTCTTGTAAACCAATAATCAGGCAATGCCACACGCACACACACACAATCGCAATCTATTTCGCACTTTTTACTTGTTCTCGCTCTGCTTTTGTGTTCTTCTCTGCTCAGATTTACTTACGACTCGACTCGAAACTCTACTCTAATGTATATAAAAATACACTAGAACACTATGCCGCAGTCGATTGGGTCGATATGGTTGGTCGTCACTTGATGTGGTTGTGGTTGATAGCCTAGATAAAAAAAAAAAAAAAAGACCCCCTTTTTATGTCTTTTCTATGTGTTTTCTGTGTCTTAACTCCAAATGACCCAGTTATGGAAATGAGTAACGGAAGTGTGTGTATATGTAAATTTTTTTCACTTCTTTCGCTCACAGTCCTTGTCCTGTAATGATTTTTCGCAACAACATAACAAACAACATGAAAAGAATCTTTTTTTCGATATCAATTATAAGGAGTTGAAGGAATTTTCTTCTTTCTTTTTTCTGTGTGTGTTTTTTTTTTCTGTTTTTTTTTTATGTTCTTTTTTTTTTTTTTTTTTCTGCTTTTTCTCTATATATATATATATATATATATAT
>KK502408.1:2857374-2881844 GCA_000688735.1 Glossina austeni
AAAAAAAAAACAAAAAAAAAACAAAAAAAAAAACAAACAAAAAACAAAAAAAAGAACTTAAACTTGGCACATATAATAAATAGTCTAAAAAATATCGCCTCTAAGTATAGTAAGTATATTGCGTTCATATGACCCGAAGATGTATGAATGAAATCCATGCATAAATTTTGACTTAACACTTTCTCACTTTCAGGTTAGCAGTACAACACACGTACATATATATTATATATAATATAGTTGAACTCACGACTAACAACTCAACGATCGTGAGTTCAAAGCTTAAATGCAGTATAGTTTTGATTAATAGCCGATAGCCCTAGACGCTAGTGCTCTAAGACTTTATTTCGTCTTTGAATTTATTTTTCAAGCTAAATTAATTACAATAATATTTTACATAACCGCATTATTCGCATGAGTAGCCGTGCAGGCGTACGATCGCGACTAACAACTCAATGGTCGCGGGTTCAAATCTCAAATGCGATAAAATTTCCTATACAGACGAACACATGATCGATCAAATGATTATCCGGCGGCCTCCAAAATCCCCATACATTGTAAATTTATTTACATATATATATATATATATATATATATATATATATATATATATATATACAGATTTTATATATGCAAGAAGAAAATTTCAATGAATGTTGATAAGCAAAGCATTTTATTATTATTTATATGTCATAGAAATAAATATTCTACACAATTTTATATATTAACCTAAATTTTTTGGGAGAAAAATTAAAAATAAAAAAAAAAATAAAAAAAAAAAAAATATAATTAATTAATGAATACAGAGGCGTTGGGCATTTGCTTTTTAATTAACATTGATTAATTTATTACACACTTTATGCGGGCCTTTAACTATACGCAACATAAAATGTATTAAATTTAATTTATATATAGAGACCAGCATACGTGAAAATATATAAAAAATACGGACAAGTTTTTTTTTTTTTTTTTTTTAAATTCGACTTCTTAGTTCTTTGATAGCTGTTCTATTCGCTTGCCCGTTTAAAGAAAATGTCAAGAACTTGGTTCAAAAATACTCATCGAGCCTACCATATAATAAAACAAAGCATTGCATTCGGCCGATATCTCTCATTGAAAATTTTCATATTAAATTAAATGAATTGACGGAACCTATTGTCATCTAACATGATTCTACGTTACTAACATTTCTATATATATAAACTCCACAGGCATCTGATTCAACCGTATATGATTTCTGTAAGGCTACTACAAGGGTAATGTTTTGACTCGATGGAGAAGCCACAAGCTGAGTCGTAAAGAGCATTGAAGACCATTCTAGAATTCGACTATAACAAGTGCTTCGAGAATTGCGAAAAAAAAAAAAAAAATTGCGATAAGTGTACAATAGCTGAGGGTATTTACCTTGAAGGCGAAGACGAAATAGATTGGGAATAATAAATAGATAAACAGAGAATTGGTCTTATTTGTTGTTGAGCACAACAATACTTATATATATTATCGTAATGAGTAATCATTAAATTGCGCGATAAAATAGTTGTGAGAAAAATATTTTCATTCGCGAGACAAATCTAAAATCAATTATCCTGCAAAACGTCAATATCTCGAAGTCTTGAAATTTAATAATCGTAAAATTCGAAATCTTTTTGTTTTCAAAATATTTTACATGGAATATATTTGGAAAAAAAAAAAAAAAAAAAAATGAAAAAAGGAAACAATGAAAGGACGATTTACAATAGATTCTCTTAAACTTGGCAACATTCTTTTTGCGTTTCTCCTGCAACACGAATAATAATTAAATACCACTTTATTCACCTTTTACTTGCCTTACTCACCTTTTGATCTACTGTCCCGATTAGAACTTTTCAAACTGACCAAGCAAAAGTGTCCTTGCGTCTGGAAACGTCGTTACCACATCGTATTGTCATTGAACTCATATACGCATATGTATATATATATATACATACATGTAACTTTAACAACAATCGCTTAAAGTTATTTAAAAAAAAAAGAAAAAGAAGAAAAAAAACATTTTAACTGCGGTTGCATTGCATTTGCTTAAGATAATAAATAGCAAAAGAAAACTTTGTTACTCAACTCTGCCTTTTCCATTTTAAAGCCTTAGAGAGTAGCGATAATATAATCAACGAAAAGTTGATAATCATTAGCAACCCTAAGCAGAGGGCATTGCAAGTTCGTTTTCAGTAACCCACATATATATATATCTATATATATATATATATCTATATATATGAAATGAGAAAATTATATATATATACATATATATATATATATACAGATAACTTTCTCATTTCGCTTATTGCTTAGGCAACCAGCATCCATCCAACGAGCCTGGATACAGCAGCATACAGCTGCGTATATTCTTTCGATGCCCAAGCATTACTTTATATACATAGGCATAGTTATGCGCGTTTATTTTGTTTTTGTTTTTTTCATTTTCTTTTTCTTTTTTTTTTTGTTTTCTTTGTATATTATTATTTTAAACACACACTTAGAATACCTCGGCCAAGAATGTTTTCGCGCACCTCCATTCATCGTCTAACATACCAATATGTCAGCACTAAGCATAAATTATTTCTTTAACATTGTAACATAAAAATACTTTACTTTGTGTATTTGTTTTTCATTTTCAAAATTTTTACTTATGAATGAAGTCGATTCCATTTTTCAATGTGATTATCGAGTTGTTGTGAAAAGTTTTTTTTTTACATTTTTTTTTTTTTTTTTTTTTTTATTTATTTATTTATTTTTTCTAGATATTACAAATCAAATCAAAAGCCCAATAATGATTTGTTTGTTGTCGCTTAGGTTAGTAGAAGTTTTGCTTTAGCTTTAATTGTATTTAACAATACACAGTCATTCGTTTAAACGTATTACATGTATTTTGCTATATTTTGATATTTTTATATCCATAATCTCGATGTATCAAAGAGCATACGACGTTTCTCCATTAATTTGTCATATTAAATGTATAGGCGCGTCCCAGACGCTCTTTAAAATAATTACATACTCAACTCTGTATGATTTAGATTGTCCGTCTATCCATCCATCTATTTATTTCGGAATTTCCAGTGTTTCGATCCGATTAAAATGATGTAAATGGAAATGGAAATTAACTGAAATTTACCATATTCAGTTAAGGAGAAAGTTTGTGGCGTCTGCCATCGAAATTCAAACACAATTTACTTATATCTTAAATGAACTTTAAGTAATAATAATTTTTTGCTTTCTTTCTGCAAGAGCTATTATATAATCATTATAGAATTTCTACGATTTTTGGTAAAAAAATGGAGCCATTATATATCCAGATATCGGGCTTGTTTGTAAACATCAAAACCCTGTAAAAAACCTTACAAGTTACAAGTACATCGGCACAAATATTTAAGAAAGCTATCCCCGATTTCAGTATGAAATTACACCACAGCCCCTCCCCCCCCGCCCTTCCCCGAGCCACTAAGCCCGCCCAAGCTAATGAAGAATTCCTGTTGCAGTTATGAAAGCTGCATATTCCACTAAACGTCATGTTGTCACTTGCTGTTACTCGAAAATGGAATGCATTCGTAAAACTTTTGATTTCAATCTCAGTCTTGGCGGATCCAAGTGTGCGTATCGTTTAAATAGAATACTAAGTCTTTGAACTCGAATGATGATTAAATCGGCGAGCTTCTCCCATTATCCCACAAGCTTACTATATAACAGATCACAGCAGTTCAGGTAGAGTAATTAGGACGGCAATGGGATATTACTTATGTATTGTACACTTTTATTTTGTGTAAATATTCGAAATTCGTAATGGAAAAATGTTGATACTATTCCGAGGAAAGCTCGTCGCTTTCTCTTTCTCATTTGTACACAGAAATAGAGAGCAGTGTCGTGTAAGTGGACTGCATTGACCGCAAAAGATGAGTATCCAACAATCGACCATAACTTCCCCTCTTTCTCTCTTTCACGCTCTTTCTTTCGCTCTCTCTCTCTCTGTCCCTCTCTCTCTCTCTCTCTCTCTTTCTCTGTATTTTTTTCTTTTTTAATCTCGTATCGTATCTTTTTTGTTGTTTTTTGTTTTTTTTTTTTTATATCCGAGCGTTTTAAAAATACTCCAGAAATATACGTTCGCGGGCAGTAAAAAATTCAATGAGGTGCAAATATAGAAACACGATTTATTTTTAAACTAATTGTGTTATCCAAATTTTGATTAGACAGATTTTTTCCGAGAGGTCAGAATATCACATTTTAACAGCCGCGAGTATATAAAACTGAATGCTGCAGCATTCACGTCAGTGCAAATCGAATCGTTCTATCTGGATGACGTTAATGCTTCAGTATTCATATATCTATATATATATATATATATATGAGTATATATGATTTATGAATATATATATATATTTGTACGCATATAAGAGAACAATATTTTCGAAAAATAAATTTATATACAATTTTACTGCTCGCACTTGCTTACTATTAGCGTTTTATTCGTCAAGAACATATAAAGCCATGAAAAAATTAATTGATAGAAACGCAAACATAAACAAATTAAATTAATTGGTTCATTGCTTTAAATGAAACGCTTATAAGGCAGGCAGACAAATTTGTATTAGAATTATTGAACCTGGAACAGCTACGAGGCGTACCCTACGGTTGACTATATTTTCGCGAGCGAAAGTGAGGTTATAAACCTCCCGGTATTTACATTTTAGGTAATATTTTATAACTTGGCGGTGATGCCGCTTTTCGAAAGTATATGCCTTTCAGAATTGACTTTAACTGGCCATGAAATCTTTTCCACCTCAATATTTTGTGTTGTATATTAAAACAGGTTGTACGAGATTCTCACGAAGATCACAAAGTGTAATAGTAAGCAGAGTTGCACCTATAAGCCACTCATGGATGAATTCCTTAGATGCATTTGTGTATCAGCTTTTGCCATATAATACTTGGGACCACCTTGGGACCTCTTCTTTTCGTGAATATCATTTGCGAAGTAGTTAATACTCCAGCCATTCTGTTCCCTATGTTTTTCCAATTTCCATTATTAAGGCTTTTCTATGTTCTCTTCCATCCCTTAAGTTTACATTCACTTTTTGCACATAAGTGCATCAGATTCCTATTGCCTTTAATCTTATTATCGTGTAGTGTATAATAATTAATATAGTCGTCGTTGAAAATTTCATCTCATTTATAGCGCGGAGGTTGTATTGGCTAAATAAAACAAATGCATACTCTTGATCAGCTTAACATTATGGGTTTTACTTATCGGAAATCATTTCTCCTTTTCCCATACAGTACGGATATGCGTGATTAATATTAAATTTCAGATCGATCCGCTAAAGTCGATCTGTTCGCACGTTGCCCACTGTGGAAGGAAACTGGAACTTAAAATGTGCACTGTGATGTGTTGGGTTGTGCGGAACGTCATTTCGTTGGTTTTATGTTTTTTTTTTTTTATTTTTTTTTTGGTCAGAATGGAAGACGATTTGTTTTTGTAGTGGATAAATATATTATTATGAAAGATCGATCGGATTTGATAAATGTAATCTCTCAGCGATCTCTCTCAGGTGGCACTTGGTATCTTCCATATCAAAATTTTCGGAATGAAATTTTGCAAGCCAGTGTTGGCACTTGTCTGCTGTCATTCAATCCTCTTTAAGTATATTCAGTAACTTCTTTAAACGATGCATTTTTACTTTATCGATAGCTAAGAACTAAATATCGCAAAATATTTTTATTAATAATTAACGATTTACTTGATAATTTGGAAATTTTCTACAAATAATAGATTAAAGAAAAATGCAACCGCAAATTTCCTAATCGATGGCTTTACACTCCCTTTGAATGCGTCTTTCTTTTTACTTTTCCTTCTTCCCACTACCCCCACTAATTTTTTAATTGATTTACAAACAAGCGCCAAAAAAGTGGTCTCAATGAAAAAAAAAAAAAGTATTCGGAATTCAAAAAATTGTATCAAGTCCGATATCGACATATAGTCGACGCCGGAATGGAAAATTGTACAATTTTGGCAATGACTCAAAGACTCATTGCCAAGTCTCTCTCTCTCTCTCTCTCTCTCTCTCTCTCTCTCTCTCTCTCTCTCTCTCTCTCTTAAATCTTTACATGCCAAAAGGGCATGAAAATCTGTTCATGACAGCAATTGGACGGACCGAAAATTAAACGAATCAAATTTGCACCGTATAGATCTCTTTCTTGGACCATACTCCATAGAAAGTCCCTCGGAAAAAGGTTTAAATTAGTTAATGGTTTCATGATCTACACTGATCCATAGTAGTGATTGAACAGAAAAATTAACACCAGAGAACACACATTATGATCACATTAGCTTATTATATAGATTTCAACGTATGTAGAGCAAGCCCTTATAAGAAAGAGCCAATCTTTTTTTCTGGCAAGCGAGACTGAAAAATAATCAAAATCTCACAAATTCATTTAAGTTCGCTAAAATTGGATTACGCCAGATGATGGTTTGGACATCCTGCAAAGTGCAGGCTTGCATGAAAAGTGTACTTTTGCATGAAAAAAATGTGAAATTTTTGATGTGTTATTACAAAACCGAGGTGAAGCGGTGTAAGGTCGACTGCCGGCACTTGCAGAACTTCTGGGATTATTATAAGGCGTGCAACGTTCACAAGTGAAATATAAGATTAGTTCTGTAGGGCTTAGGGCTTTCTTTCCCTGTGGAAAGAAAGGAAAAGAGAGTATAGGCCGGTTGACGGAGGTCCGCGCTATATGATGATTGCATCGAAACTTCTCAGTCAACCCTTTGCTATTTTTGTGAAGTTATTAAAAATTTTTGCAATCTCTTACTAGCGTGAAGCGACGTGAAACGACTCCTCCTCTCTCTTCTATTGATCCCTTTTTTACGCTTTAGCTCAAGCCATCGACTTAATTGCTTTATCTGTTCGATAGTAAAGCGCATAATCAATCGCTTGGCTCCATTGCAGCAACTAACGATGCACGATCTCCTTGCTGTCCCATTAAACATAAAGATCTAGATTACCTTTGTTACAGCTAGCACAGGCTCAGCCATCATGGACTGCGATTTTCTTTGCATATTATTTTCGTATCGTGGCTCGATTTTGTTTCACTTTAGCATTGATTCATAATTGGAAGACCGGTCTCTTACAAGAACAGCTATATGATAGAAGGTTGAAAAAATTGTCGCAGCCGATCCAAAGCTTTTATAACAATTTGGAATGTCAAAGTACTACTCCTCAGCGAATTTTGTCGAAATATTTTGAAAATTGCAATTTTTTTCCATATAACAAACTCTTGAAAGTAAAGCGTTACGTGTGGAAGTGTGGTCGAAAATTTCAATAGCGCTCGTCGTTGTATCAAAGAACTTTAGTGTATCAAACATCATCAATACATCTCAAAAATTGCAATCCGTAAGTTGAGAGCATAAATACATGGACAAACATCAGATGGACAGACAAGCTGAGATCAATTCAAAAAGTGATTCTAAATCGATCAGCATAATAAGAGATGAGTCCTTCGGAGTGTTACTGCAGCACAAGTGGTGTAGGATAAAACGCCACGAATTTTTTCCTCTTCACTCAATATGCAGCAAGTCCATCTAAAAGACCGACGCGAAATTTTGTCGATTCAATCGAATAATACGTTCGCACTTAAAAACCAATTGTTGAGGTAATACGTCTCCGCAACTCGCCGCACAAAAAGAAAATAGTTTTTTAATCTGTTACGATTGTATGCACAGTTACATATATATATATATATGGCAAATAAATATTTATTGTGAACCTTTGGTTACATAAACATTGAATTCTGCCCACTAAGAAAAGGCTGCAAATGTTTCGAAAATGCTTGCAAAACATTTTAAACAAAGAACAAACTTAAGTGTTGAAATACCAGTTATCTCAGCTCTTAATGAAGCAAACCATACACTTAACCTCTTCAGGGACGAAATATTTTAAGTGACAAAAAAAAAATATTTATTTTTGTTTTTTTCTATAATTTTTTCATTTTTCACATTGGTTTCTATTTAATGAATGAAAAGAAACAAACTTGAAAAAATCATTAAAGTGCTAAACAAGAGAGTGACTATATATAGCTTTAGATCATGTCTTTCAATATCCATCACTTATAATGCTTCTTGGTCTTAAAAAAAAAAAAAAAAAAAANCTAAATCGTTAAGACATTTAAAAAAAAAAAACAAAAAAAAAATATTAATATTTTTCGACAAAAATTTAGCAGAATAATAGTATAAAAGTATTTAAAGAGATATAGTAAGAGTGCATTTGTCGTAGATGATGTTGGTGTTTCCCACAGAACTTTTAACGATGCGTAAATGAAGTTGTTTTTGTTTTTCTTTTTTTGGTTTTTTTTTTTTTTTTTAAATTTAAAATTATATTTACTTTATTTACCGCTACTACGTTATAAATTAACAAATATACAGATATATGCGTGTGTGCTTGACCATTGTCTACAGTTGTAGTATTAATCTAAATAAATCTATAAAAATTTTCTTTTTTTTTTTTTTATTGAGATTGAAGTTTTAATATAAAATAAAAAGAAGTCATTCTATTAATAGGAAATTAATGTAAATTTTGAAAGGCTAACTAAAACTACGTCTGTAAACATGTATTTACAAAAGGAATTAGTTTAGATAGGTTTAAGGAAAGAACAAAAAAATACTTTGACACCTTCTTTCAATTGATTCCTAAGAAAAAAAAAAAAAAAAAAAATACATATATTTTTAAAACCGATCAAAAAAAAAAAACTATATTCGCTTTAAGACGAAACATTGATGCCCAGCCACACAAAATCTATGCATAAAGTTTAGATAATATTTTGTTAAATGTAGGCGTGTCAACCAGTTCTGGGGTACATATATTTTTTATTTTTAGATCACAGTTGATTTTCTACGCATTCTCTCAGTTACAGATTTCCTTCTATAACGATCGTATGTCAAGTTCATTTTTATTGTCCGAAAGTTGTGAATAAGAGTAAGAGTGTGATAATTGTGAGCTGAGACCAAGTCTAATAAATGGAGTCCGTCCGATTTTAACATTCCATGCGTTACAAACTCGACAACAAATCTATTATACTTGCTTTGTTCTTCGTTTCTTTCATAATTTTTAAAATTAACGATTTTTAAAAACAACAACAAGAAATAAATCATTTACGACTTAAACCGAATTTTTTGTTTTTGTTTTATATTTACTACCATTAGAAAATAGCGTATGCGTAATAACAAATCGCATGTAGGCGTAATAATCCTACTATATAACTATAACATAATTTATACGATAGCATTTTTCAAGCACAAAAATGATGCCATCAATAATTACCTAACGCATAGGGGCAAATTCATCTGAACAGCCGCGAACAGTAATAAATAGAGACCTTTCAGTAAGCCAGGTCATTTTAAGCCAATCGCTGAATATCTAGCAACTCGGGCTGCAACGTACTGCAACGTGTGAAAAGTAAACGTCGTCAACATGCTTGGCATCAATTTCTAGTTCTGTAACGGAATCCATTTACTGTAGGACTTCAAGGCGGTGACACCGTAACAAACTGCCATTCGTTTGTCTTCTTCTTCTTTTCCCACCTATCCACTACTGGATATAGATGATCACATTTTCGCATAACATTATTGCCTCAGTTGTACTGTTAGCCCAAAAGCCCAAAAGTCTTCCTGGGTCTTGGGTGTGCCTCAGCCATGCCCAATTTCGAATATTACGCAGTCACGACATTTTTTTTCGCGTCCAAGCTTGTACGCCCTTCGATACGGCCTCTACATCATACAAGAGCATCGATCACACGAAGAATTTCAGGAAACGAAAGCGTAGGAATCCGCTCAGTTCCCGGCTTGCTAGAAATTTCTGATTTCTCGTGTACACTGGTCTAGACATTTCTATTCTTCTTTTCACTTCCACGACATGTAGTATGGATCCACGCTATACAAACTTGGAAACCTCTCCCATTCTTTGATTATTAATTGATAGAGTGGCACTTGCCTTGGAGTTTTCGTTCGGCTTATGAGCATAAATTTGGTTTTGCTGATATTTAGGTTTAACCCAAAGCTGTTACTTCGATCGTTGACAGCATATTATCGACTAGGATAATTCCATCGTCCACATATCGGATCGCATATTGATGGCTTGTGTTGCTTCATCGGATTGCTCGAGCATTTCTCCCACATTCTCGGAATTCTATAAGCGACAATTTTCGACTTATTCGTTCCATTCATAGTAAGGCTCACCGCTCTCAATAATTTCGCTTAAAAAATCATAATGTCATGGCGATCGTTTCCTAGTTGGTACTTGACAGATGTCATCGCAATGATATTTAGATAATGGAATGACACGACATGTGAAATGATATTTGTTGTTGAAACAATTTTTTTAATTTTTTTGTACCCTACACCAATTATGGTGTAAGGTTATATTAACGCTGTGCGAATGTATGCAACTCTCAACCGAACTTGAGATATATCGATCTTTTATTACATCGATTCAGATGCAGAATTAATTGCTGAATAGATATAAGCTTGTCTATCTCTCTGTCTGTCCATCTCTTTTCCATGTGTTCAAGCTACTAGTCGCAGATGTTTTAATGAAATTTGGTACACCGACATGTTTTGGCCCAACGACGAACGTTATTGAGAATGTTTCGGATCGGATCATTTTCACGATCACTTCTCATATAGCCCTTATTTTGAACGAAAGAAAATTATATGAACAATTTTATATATTTAATGGTAGACCTTGTCACACTATAGTGTTTTCTTTTTTGTTATTGATTGGAAACTCAAATTTTCAAATTCAAATTTATTCCATAAAACATTTGAAAAAAAAAAAGTACTTTTTTCCCAAAGAAAATAAACAAATGTGAGAACTGATTAGCCAAGTCTGTTACCACAACAAAAATCTTGCCTTGCAAATTAAACTAATTTTCAGGATTTTTCATTTCATTGCTGTTAATTTACGTCTACGGAGCCATCCGTCATGTTCCCTTTTTTTTTTTTTTTCATTTTTCTTGACTAACTTGCGCTGAAAGATACACATCTGACTAATGATCTACGTGGCCAACTTTACTACAAGATGTTTCACGAATTATATCATTGTTTTATTTCTGTCAGGAATGCTTTCGTTCTGTCCTACAATAAAATAATACGCAGTATTTACAGGCGGTTAGTTGCTCATATACTCGAGCCGACAAAAAAAAAAACATAAAAAGTATATCTCAACAAATCTACTACTGTGTGTGTGTGTGTGTGTGTGTGTGGGAGAACTGTTAATCTTTACAGAATAGCGATTATCCTCCTCTCCTGCTCGCAGGTAAATCATTCTATTCATTTTAAAAAGAGAAGATAATCTGTGAGGGATTCAATCTGGCAGATAGGATGCATGAAGAAATGGCTTTTATTTTAGCTAAGCTTTCTTTTCACAAAATGTGGATGCTTTTTTTTTTGTTTCATCAGTCAGCTGCTGCGATAAGTTCGCATGTTCCTTGCAATTGTTTGGTTTCGCTTTTTAAAGACAATCAATAAAAATTATCGCAAGGACATTGCCACAGCCACTCAGGGAATGTCCTCTCTCCACGCAGACACGATGGTGGTCAGGAGGGTTTGTAGGTAGAAAGAGCAGTGTTTGTGTATGTTTGATGATACGGATGTCGGCTACAGTAGCACAGAAGTATTTTTTCCATCACTTTAATGCTAGTGCTTAACCCCTTTCACTGCATCGTTCGGCACAACGCACACCATTTTGCATTCTCATGCCGAGAACATTAAGGATAGTCGATTCTTCTACATTGCCACCATCAAAAGGGAAAAGGATTCTTCGTCTTTGCCTGTGTGCGTTAGAGAACAACTTTGTGTTTTAAAGGCATTAAACTTCATCCTATTATGAGGACTAGAGATAGATATTATGTGTCACTTATCGGGTAGTGTTTGTTGTGTTTTCGAGTCTCCTGATAAAAAGCAATGAGTGAAATGTGAATGTGCTGCCGGCTCCTAATGAATAAATACAAAAAACATCATCAATCACTTGATCGAAATGCCCTCACGGCACTGGTTTTTATTCCTTTGTCAATAAAAATACGGCATCGATGATACGCAAATCTTTCTTATCGCGAACTTTTCAGTCAATTTGCAATGTAAAGCGTTCTTTACATTACTTATCGTTTATGCTTTCCCCATGCACTTTTAATCGGTGCCATGTTCACTTTGGCTGAAAGTACACGTTGTCCTATGAAGCAACAAACTTCCGCAGAGTACGATCTCGCTCTTCGTTCTTAATGGTGGGGGAGATTTTCAAGTTGAAGAAACGAAGAGAAACAAGAGTTTTATGCTTACAATTGCACGCTAAAAATATCTGTAATATAATCACATAAGCAAGTAGTAAGTAACACGTGATACCTTCAACTTAGGGCGCGGGTTGGGAACCCATTCGCATCTCACATTATTTTCAAATTATAGAAAAAATAATATATTTTACGATAGAGAAGAATATTTATAATCTAATAGTAACTCTTAAGTGTAGGGTGCAGGGTTTTGTTTGCAAACCTTCACATTAAACATCGGTTTTAATCATTTTCTCAAATTTATTTTTGTAACTTCTTCTAACCTATGTAACAATCGCGTAGTCTAGTGGATAGAATGGCCCAGGTTCGCAGTCTATGGCGGTAGGCCCTATTTGCTATATAGGCAATGCTTCCTCCCCATGTACATGGCTTTATTAAGAGTTGGAGCCTTTTGCCAGATTTACTTTTGTTCGCACCGCTTTTAACATAGGTTAAGAAGGACGTTGGGAACCCCATTATATATATATTTTTCAGAAAAACAAACTCTTTTATTTCATTTAAGGGATCCTTTGAACCTTCTAGAATATGTGAGAAAGAACTCGTGACCCATTCAAAATATCAGGTCCTTTCCCACGCACTACGATAAGAACGCCTGTGTTAAATGAATCCCGTTTGGGAAGTTGCAGTTTAATATCCTGCCCGTTGATTTCTAGCTCCCCCAATACGCTAACTGATGTCTTCGGAAAGTGCATGTATTCGAAACGAAAATGTGTTAGTACAGTTTCGAACAGATATAGGACTGACGGTTGTTCCGAAATCTTCAATCCTCCTACCACCAAACCGAATGTTTGGCATAAAGTTTTTAGAGTTGATCATGAATGAGTTGATCGGCTATGGAATAATATATATTTTATAAATAAATCGGATCGTATGGATCTACTTTTTGTATCCCATGCTTTCTAAGGGTTCGTGTCCAAAATATGCCTTCACATAGAGACAAAGCATAATTTTTGGTATTTTATCATAAAATAAATAACGAATTGTATTAAACGATGTGTGTGTGTGTTAAGGTGTTTAGTGGTCGGCTTTTCCGGCACCACATTAGCAAACGTGCAGTAAATGTATCGCTTCAGCCTTTATTGTCTAATAATTGTATGGTGACAGTTGAAAAGAAATCTTGTGGAAAAAAGAAATCGGTGGAAGGACACGTCTACAGTACCACCTAAGCTATAGCATCTCGGTTTTTCAAAACGAATGAAAAATTAGTTTTTTGCTCAGTATTCTTTACGTAAACTCTCTGGACAATACCGCAGTGGCTGTGGAAAAGTGGAAGAAATTGGCCACGCCTACCCAGTATTGTAGTGCATCAATGCGCGCGCAAAATCAAACTTCGAGAACCCCATAAAGTATACAACTCCTTGGGCAGTTTCAAATTCAGAATAACATTAAGCATGTCCGTCGATTTATCCGTCCATTTGTCCGTCCGTCCAACTGTGTAATATCTGTTGTGAATATTTTTCTGGTCTCAACAACTTGCAAGAGAATTTAAAAATGACCGAAACACCTACAACGCCCACCCCCCCTAGCCGTCATGTGAGAGTGCTCTTGTTGTTCATGTTCTTTTCTTCTTACTCATAACTAACAATCCGTACACCATTAATGCATTAATGAACAATGAGTTAACAACAAGTGTACACATACGTAACAATGTCTCTGAGGAGGTTAAGCGATTTTCGTTTCCAAGTTTATTTCCTAGAGGCAGAGAAAAAGTTCTTTACTCCAATGCACAATATGAACTGTACGCGTATGAATAATGTGCAATAAAGTGCAATATAAACTGAAATTGCATACACGTACATGTACCTGTTAAGATAAGAGCTAATAGAATAATTAAATATTTCGTGTTGTTGTCACTATTGTATGAGAAACATTTAATTAATTTGACATTGCCAATAAACATCATACATTTTTTAAACCATTTGATAATTGTTTTGTCGGATTTGATTTATTCTCGCCAAAAAAAAACTTTATTCGTACATGCAAACACATGCCTACATATACAGTAGTACGAAAAAATGCTTACGCAACTTCTTCTTCGTTTATGTAAAGCAAAGCAGATGAAGTTATATTCCTTTTCCGGATTTAAAAGTGATCTCCGGTTAGAAATATGCTTTAGAAATCCGATGTAGCTCATATGTTTACACCCTACACTACTTGTAGTACAGGATATATTAACTTAGTGCGGTCGTATGTAACATGCAGAAGGGCTTAAGATGGACTTACCTTTTATTATATCTAAGCCAGCCAGCCAGCCAGCCAGTCCGTCTGTCCGTCTGATGTCTGTCCATGGAAATTTGTGTTCAAGCTACAAGTCGCAATCTTTGAGATATTTCGATGAATTAAGTTCGATCCAAGAACGAATGCTATTGAAAATGATTCGGATCGGCCTACTTTTTCGATCACTCCCCATATCACGAACTATTCTGAAAAGTCGTTATATTGTAAACAAAATTGCATATTTCAAAATTTCTCCGCAAAAGTGACGAAATAGCAGTATTGCGGTATTCGAAATTAATGTGAAGACTTTGGACCGACTGGGGAAATTTTTTGAGCCCCTAACTAAAGCTTTATATGGTAAAAAGGTCGAATTTCCAACATATCATGGTAAAAATTGGCTCATACTAATAAATTGGCAAAGAACTCTACCTTACCGAATTTGGACCACGTAGGTCTATTTTTTGGATACCATCGCATACAAGGATTCTCATCAAATGTAAGCCCTTTTGTAATGAAAATTTGCTCATGATAGTAGTTAAATAAAATAGTTGAGTGGACAGAATTTGAACCACATGGGTCTATTTCTTTCCCCACTCCATAGAGTATATCTCATGGTATCTCAATAATTTATAGGAGCGTTTCAGCAAACGAAATGAACGATAGGGAATTTGGATCATATAGGTCTACTTGGTTTGGACTCTCACTTATATAGGCGCTATCACGAAACGCAAGCTCTTATATGGAGAGAAAATCTAATCTTCCGATATGCAGGCCTTGATGAAAATTACAGCTTCGCATGACAATAATGTGTACTGTATTACGCAAAGTGGTGTAGGGTATGTAATAGTAGGCGTCGTCCGATTACAACGTCCTGACTTGTTTTTTAATTAGACAAAAATGAACGAACTGAACTTTTTTTTTATTTGACGGTACAATTCTTAATTGTTTCTTGCAATAAATCACATTACAGCAGGTATCCGTTTAGTCATTTCTTTTAAAGCTTAAAAGGCAATTGCTTAGAAATGTTTGAATGTCACATGGTGTAGCGGTTGAGACACCTGGTTCGATTCATGGTATGGTAGACGGTTTTTTTTTTTTTATTTTTTTTTATTTTTATCTATACACCAAACACTTGGGGAATGGCCGCTATTCGTCCAACATGGTGACGATCGAAAACGAACGAAGAAAGAGAAAGGGATAGGGAAGTTTCACATTTGACAGCTGCTCAGCTGGGCCGGTAGAGTGAAGACAGCGTTACTATGCGCGAGCAAATTGAATTATTTAAAATTTCAAACGGAGCAGGCGCTACACTTCGCGGATTGGTCGTTGCCCATATCCCCTCTAATTTCGTCATCAAATATCAAAAATTATACTTTATTGCCCTGTAAAGTTTTGTTGTTGTCTAGAAATACTTTTATATAGGAAGGAATCCGAAGGCACTTTGCGATATAATAAATTTATACCTGAAATTGTTATTCTGTACCAATTGCTATCATAACGTTGCGACAACCGCGCTTTATATTTTGTAAGACTGTTTATATATATATATTTTTTTTTTGTATATGACCAAGTACTCAGAAGATATTGCCTGTTCGTGTAATGCGGAGACGGTGAGAAAAAAACGGTGAACGAGTGCGAAGGGAAGAAATGGGGAGATGGTGGCCGAAGCCTAGTCCGATGTGTTACGCAATCGATTTACCGACTGAGCACACACAAACTCTACCCCACTTGAGATTTGGAAACCGCGAACACTGACCTGATAGTCGGGATTCTTACGTACTCGGCCGCTCATGCGGTATATTATTGATTGAACTTTTTTTCATTTGTCATAGACAGACAGACATTCATTGTCATCAATGTTCATTTTCCATGGCATCTTCGTCTTGAAGTTTGTTTCGTTCAATTCAAATCTGAAAGAAAGGATATTAAGACGAATAAAAGTCTTCTTCTTTTTATATTGATATTAAAAAGAATGAATTAAAAGAGAGATTTACTAAAATCTTATATACAATATTTTTATATATATATTATTATATATAGTTGATCTTCTTTGTTTATAAGAATTAGTTTTACACATAAATGCAAAAATATATATAAACAGCGCAATTTCTTTTCACATCACTGTACGCTATATGTTTGATGCTCTTTGTATAAATTGCTGCTCGCATCAATTGGTGTGAAACAAATAACGGCAAAAAAAAAAAAAAAAAAAATCCATTTAATCTCAAGTAAAATAATTGCAAATGACAGTTTGAAAAATTGATTTTTATTTATACATGTACACGCACGCAGCTATGCATCCATATGCATATGTGTATAAAAATTTTTGAAATTCCACAGACAATTAAATTTTTGTGAAAACAAATAATTTCTTAATATCGAACAACAAAAATTTCCAACGGATCAAATTAATTGAAAACGATGGAGTTTTTAATTCAATAGAAAACTTTCGACATTAAAAAGCGTTTATGCACCATTTTGATTGGTTTCTTCTACAAAGTACTCTTTTGCCTCAATTTAATAATTTTTCACAGCGAAAACAAATGCAAACACTAAATGGGCCGCGGCACACCATTAAATACTCGTAAACCCCCTTCACTTAATACTGCATCAATAGTGTATGAAATAGTGTATGTAGTGCGGTCTATATATTAAACGCATGAACACACACAACCGACGGACAACCGACTTAGATCAATTATGAAAGTGATTCTATATTAATGGGTATTGTAGAGAGTGTTTTGTCGTACATCCGCACAAACTTAATATACCGTTGAACTACAATTGGAGAATAGAGTATAACGATTATTGCATAGTAAAACAAGTAAGAGCATTATAGTCGGGCAAGGCCGACTGTTAAATACCGTACACCATTTTGTCTAGAACAGTTCACTCGATTCACGCGACTTTGCAATAATACATCAAAAATTACATGCAATTTTCATGCAAAAGCAGACTTTTCATGAAAGTCCGCTTATTGACGAACGCTCCGAATATCGTATGACTTGATCCAAATTTGGCAAACTTAATTTACTTTCTAAAAATTTTATTATTTTTCAGTCTCCGTCATAGAAATCTAGAAATTATACTTTCTGTCAATATATGGGGTTACTTTTCATAATAATCTTTGTATATATTAGGGTCTAAAAAAATAGGTCTATGTGATCCGAATTCCCTACAGTTAAATTTTTTTTGCTCAATCGCTACTTTGAACAGATTTTCATTATAAAATATTAAACCTTTTACTGAAGGGCTTACGATTCATGAGAAATCTTATACGGAGTGGGTTCCAAGAAAAACACCCATGTGGTTCAAATCTGCTCCATCTTATTTTTATATCGAATTACTATCAAGTAAAAATTTTCTTTATAAAACAATAAGAAAGAAGCCTTTTTGGCACAAAATAGACTTACGTGGTCCAAATTTGCTAAAGTTGATTTCTTTATCAATTTACTATTATGAACCGATTTTTACCTTGAAGTACTCAAATTAGACCTTTTTATTATATGAAAATTTCCTTTTCATAAGAAACGGTTATATCACAAAGGATTAAAAAAATTGCCAAAGTCGAATCAAATTTTTCGCAACTGTAATTGTCTTTCCCTTACGGAAATTATATTTTGTCCAAAAGTTGAACAACACTTCGAATACCATAAATGTTTTCTCAATTTTTTAGAGTGAAGCCTTGAAGCCTCGAAAAGAACAACGCCAAAGTTTCAATTATTTATCTATATCTGTACATAAGATATACGCAGAATTACCTAAAATCAGTTGATGTACGCTGCACCCATAGGGGCAAAAAGAGTATTGAAAAGTAAAATTTTTTTAAATGACTTATAAAAAAGGCAAAGGCTTTCTACGCTGAGAATGATATCGGTCTTCCACAACTGTAGCGATCGTGATAGACATGCCACGAGTCGAACTGCTCCTGAAAGAGCGATTGCAATACTGGGCTAAAAAAGTAAGACCAATATTCAAGTTAGATTATGGACCGATAATGCGCCATCCCACACTGCATTGATTCTCTGAGATCATTTCATTAAAAATTCAAACCAAATCGTTTCATCCATCCATCTGATACTTTTGGCTATATCCTAAACTCAAGAAGCCACTACACGGACAATGTTTTTCCTCGATTGTAGGGACACAAGCTGAAAAACAAGCTCGTTGAAAATTTTCCAGTCCAAATTTCCCATTCCGGAAATTGAGTACAACAAGTATTTCGCGGATCGGAAAAACGTGGTCATTTGTGTCTAATATATGAGGGGGATGGATTACTTTGAATCCAATTTGGAATAATAAATAGATTTAAAAGAGAAAAATTTGAATTGGTTATGGAGTAACTCTACAAAGAGAACCCATCGAAGGGGACAAATTTCAATAGCAACTTTTCTAAAAATTTATATATAAATGTATAGACATATTAATATATCGATATTGACCGATATATATATATATATATATATATATATATATATATTTATATATGTATATCTGCAGGTCAATATCGATATATTAATATAAATATAAATATAAATATAAATATATATATATAAATATATAAATATATATATATATATATATATATATATATATATACATATAATGTGATTAGATTAATGTTCCGCTTTTCCGTCCAATGTAAGGATATCGCGAAAGTGAAATATACGGAGCATACATGCACGAGATGGAAATATTTATTGAATATTCATAAAATAATAAAATTGCATTTTAATTTCACATTTTAAAAAAACATTTAAAAAAGAAAAAATCTTTAAAACATTCGCACTCTAATCATGATTTTAATTTCATGCATAAGCAAATTTTGAAATAAATGATTTTATTGTTTGCTTATAAATTCATTTTAAAAGTATTTAGTAAAAAAACTTTACCATAAGTTAAACTAATCAATTTACAAAACAACAACAATAAAAACAACAACAGTGAAAACAATAAAAGTTCAAACACACAAATTCACAATGCACTCAAATTACTTGTTAATAATCAGCTGTGCATACGTTGGCATTATGCACAAAATGCAATCAAATTTTTTTTGGTTTGCACACAATTGCCAGCGCGTTTAACGAGCCAAAGTCGAAACAAAGTTATTAACTTTACACTTTATAAATCAAATTCTTTAGATAATCGCCAATAAACGAGACAAACAGACCAACTAACTAACTAACCAAGCGATCAAGCAATCAGTTGATCTAACGAAACGAAAACACTGAATCTATGTATGAATGAAATTCCACTCGCTCCACAACGCTCCAATTCTGATCGACCGTCAAACATTTTTAATAGTTATACTATATGATGTGTGGAGCAAATAGATTTAAAACTGTAACAATTATAATATGATTAAAACAACAGTAAAATGGCAACCAGCAAGAAAGCATTATCTGACTATTTTATGTGCCTTAAAGCGAATTTTGAATAGCCGGCCGTCCTATGTGATAAATATTTGATTTCTTATTTCATATATGACTACAAACTACAAACTATTCATTACAACGTGCGCTGATTGAATTCATTTCGACTTTAAATGTCCTCTGATGAGGACATACAGAGGACAGTAGGATTACTGAACCATTGAAGACGATATTTAAAACTTGTTGATCTCGTCCATTTCAGGACGAACGGATGCATAGGCCGGAAACAGGCATGAACAGAAAATGTTACGCAAAGATAAACAGGCGAAGAGAGATAGTCGAGATAATAAGATAATTAGCAGATGGACATGTAATCGAATGAATCAAGGAATAAATAAGGAAACGGCTTAGGTAGAAGTTACGATCGGACGAAAAGAAAGGGGCGATGGTGGACGCATAACTGATTAAGCCAATGATTAAACAAATAGATGGATTGGTTAGAAATTATGATCGTGCGAGATGAGAGAACGACGGGACGGATGGTGAGTTAACACATGGACAGATCATTGAATCAACCAACGTCTATATAATTAGATAGGTGAACGCGAATATGATCCATTCAGATATCCGGACGTAGGGACGGATTAAAAGTTAACAGATGAGGTCAAATGAGAATACGTATGAGCACACACAATGAACGTGGCGAAGGGATGGTCGAGGAGTGGCCGCATGGAAAAAAAAAGAATTAAAATTCGTACGCGATCTCTAAAGCATATTCGTGGCCGTTACTTGCGGAATAAGAAAACTAGTACACCATACCTCCATCCTTCAGTCATAGGTATAAAATAAAATAAAAGAAAAAAAGCAAAAAAAAAACAAAAAAAATTAAAGAAAACTAGCACTACATATATAATCATGACAACAACAACAACAACAACAACAACAACAACAATAAAAACAACAACAACATAAACAACATAAACAACACTAATAAATACATATTACTTAAATTGGAAGTTATATTATACCGAAATTGGCTTAATGCGCTCAAGAGGTGATAGAAACGATTAAGTGGCGGCACTTGACCAAAAAGCAACAAAATAAAAAAAAATAAAAAAAAAACAATAATAAAGAAAAACCACTATTTAATGCTTAAATTGCCTCAAGTGGAAACCATTAATTTTGTGAATATTTTGGTTTTTATTAGAAACGCAAAACGGCATAAGAAATGAAATTGTTAAACAATGTCTAGCCATATTAATAATAGGCCATTAAGAAGGCGGGTGTCAAAATCGTTTGCAACTAAATTAAAAGCGGGGTTAATGCTACGTACAAATAAATTTTGTAAGCCTCTAAACTCTAACGAACACAAAAAAAATCTTTGAAGGATAAATACATAACATACATATATACATATATACATACATACATACATACATATGTAAATATATGTGTAGACAGATAACACATGTATATATAGATAGTCTCAGCTGGAAATTAAAGGCTCATACATTTGGGGCCACCCCTCTCTTATTTGAACTGTTTAGTTTAGTGTGCGAACGTAACGTAAGCAAGAGTTTTTTATTTGTCCTACAAAATGTAATCATACTCTACACCACTTACGGTATAGAGAATATACTAAGTTTATGTGGATATATGCAACACCCAGAAGGGCGTACGATAGATCCTAATTTGGAATCACATTTTCAATCGATTCACTTCCATTGTCTGTCCATCGGTCCTTGTGCTCAACCTACAGACAGACATTTTTGAGAAATTTTGATGACGCCCACATATTTGGCCCAACGATGAACGGTATAGAAAATGGTTCGAATCGGACCAATTCTTATAAAACACTTTATTTTGTACACGGGTTTATACGAACGCTAATTGTAGGATGATGTAATGCGATCATTAAATGGTGGGCCGTGGCCCACTATACGATTTTTACTTGTTGTTCTTAAATAATCCACAAGTAGTTTCAGAGCAACCGAGTGCTTGCGGTAAACTGAAGGAATTCTTTATTTACTATAAGGTAAATATCAAGCAACCTACAATTTCCATACTAATCTCTAACGGTAGATAATCGATCAAATATTTCCAAATGCAGCGGACATTCGAATTTTCACGTTTCTAATGATTCTCTGCATCCAGATTATGATAAATTTTATCTAACAATTTTCATGCTATGGATACTAGAAATGTCTTCTCGTCCAATCTTCGCTTTAATTGTCCTCAAAAATGCATTCATTCCGCCCAACGATTTATCACGAAAGTCGGGAGCTTGTTTGAAAATATTAACTGATTAAAGTTTCTTCGAGTTTTTAATGAACTTTATTAGGCCACAGTCATCAGTCATGCTGGTGGGCAATCTTTGATCATTTTTACGCGAAAACCGTTATGCCATTACTACAGAATTTGCGGTATCTCGGGACGAAGAACTGAATTAAGTGATTTTCATACGCCTCCTCGGACAAATGATAGTCGGACTATGCAACATCTCGCTTATACAGTGCACCGCAACTTATCAGTCAACTCGATGGAATTGCACGCTTAATCGAGTTCATTGTTGATGGAACTGGAATCAGTCATCTGCGCCGATTGGAGCAATTCGTGACGTTCGTTGCCAATGCACAGAGCACTACCTTACGTGGCGTCCTGTGGCGAGCTTTGCCATTATTTCCACGGCTTCATTCCACCTTGGACTTCTATGTCATTCATTCATAAGATTTTGGATTTCTTTCAAAAGTTGAAAACACGTAAGTTGACTGTCACTTGTCACATGTCCTTAGTTTAGTGTTATCAAAGTTATGTGATTCCAACTAAAAAATCGCGTATCCAGATTGAATAGGACGGTAGGACACATTTGCTTTCTTGCCGCACTATTCTAGTAAGTGTGAAAGGAACGATGAGAGGTGGGTGTGAAAAAACTACTTTTTAGCTGCAGATTCAAAGATTAAAGTACTTGAGATATCGAAAGCATATAACTTCCCTATTGCGATAATCGATATTCCTTCAAATTGATATCCTTGATGCATTTATGCATTTTCCACCTCTCAAATTAAAGCTCAAATTAAAGCTCGAAACAGAATTCAAATCAAAGATGGACAGAAAACTGGAAATTCACAAACTTACTGTAAAATGCTTTATGGACTTAAATAGGAGCAAAAATTAATCCTTCATACAAATTAAACCTTTTGATCTAAGAGTTTTTATACCCATCAGCGAAGGATGAGAAGTATATCCGCGTCGAAACGTTTGCAATGACCAAAAGGAAGCTTTAGAGCCCTCCAAAAGATATATATATATATATATATATTCTTGATCAGTCTCAAATACGGAATGGACTTAAGCATGTCCGTTTGTCCCTCTGTCCACCTGTCCACCTGTTCGTCTGTGTAATGTTTGTTGTAAACATTCTCCTGCCCGCAGAAATAAATCTATCAATTTGAAATTTGGAACACACAATGGAAGTTCTTATACGCAGATTGGTCTTGAAAATGGTCCAAATCGGGCGGAGAACGCGCCTGCAGTAGCACGTAAACCGACACCATCTTTGTTTTTCTAGAGACATGAAAAATTGGACTCTTGCTCATACGCATATTCTATGGGCGATGCTGTAGTATCTGTATAAAAATGAAAAACATTGACCACGCCTACTCAGTATTATAGTGTATCAAAATTTAATTTTGTTTTCTCAATATCTATATAACGGACAGAAACTTCATAAAGCATATAAATACTTGAGTCAATGTAAATTTGAAATACTCTTAAGTATATCCGCCTATTCATCTGTCCATCTGTCCACCTACCTAACCACGTAGTATCTGTGGCAAAAAAGAAAACTCTCGGTTTCAAATTTCCAAACGAGTTTGGAAATGATCTAAACTTTTCAAAGGACACGCCTATACGACAAAAACTGTGAACATCTTTGCTTTCCGTGTTTTTTACTTATTCCAACACAGACGCCATGCAAATTTCCACTTTTATTCTGAAATCAGTCGCGTCCAACTAGCATCATAGAGTATGAAAGTGTAATCGTTTTCCTGTTTTTTAGGATCACGGTCATGGCTGTAACAGATTCGGTCACGAGCAAACATAATTTTCTTGCTTGTTAGTAGGGAGATTAGATTAGATGGTTAATGGAATAGAAAATCTAGATGGCAAAAAAAGAGGCACAACTGCTGAACTCGTACGACGAGAGGGCTTAACACCAGTGGTATGTGTACGGCCGCGTCTAACGTCACTCAATCATCCGCATCGATGAAGTAGTGACCAAATGACGCCTGTTAAGTCCACTTTGTCCTGGTACGCTACCTACGACCTGGTACGCAACTATGACTTTTGAATTTATAACATAATTTGACCTTTGAAACTTCATACTATCTAACAATTGCATGGATTAGTTAATGGTCTCGCGACATCCATATGTCATGTCCTGTTAACTTATCCAGTGACGTCTTACATATATACACATACTTTTTTTCTATATATATATATACATATATATATATATATGTG
>KK502408.1:2882018-2940619 GCA_000688735.1 Glossina austeni
ATGAATTTGTGTATGTATGTATGTATGTATGTATGTATATATGTATATAAATATAATTAAGTCTAATTTAATGAAATCCACGGAACTATGCGATAAAAAAACAAACAAACATACGTGAGCTCGAGCGGTAGCCTATAATGCTTTTGTAAATAATTATTTATAATAAAATGTATATTGAAAAATTTAAAAAAAACAATGCTTCCTCTAGTTAAGGAAAAGCATTAACTGTTGTTATAGCTTTCATTGTAACAACTTTCTTATATGCTTCGTGATCGAATTTCAGTTTACTACACTCTTTACACTCTGGCTGTATAGCTAACTAACTAGCAAACTAACTAGCAAACTAACTAACTAGCTAACTATGATGATGATAAGTATAACTTTAAAATATAAGGTATAAAACAAACTGCCCGTAAATATGGAAAAGTTAATTATAAGATCAACTATTTACAAAAAACAAAACGAGGCACGCATACATATGCATAAGCACTTCACTAAAGTGTTAATTATGTAACGTGATGCGTTTTCCTTGTGTTTACACTTTATTTACTTACGTATGAGTAGGCCAAGCAAGTTCCATTTATAAATATGTATACATTTTGTATAATTTTAGTGCACTTTGTTTTGTATAATCGTTTGTTACTACTGCTCCATATTTAATAGCTCTTGTACGGATAGTAAACTCACATTTAGATAATTATAAGTATTTATATACGTACGTACGTACGTACGTACATACGTATTTATCTATCTATCTATCTATCTATCTATCAATGCTTACAAAAGTAGTTAGCAATGGAGTGATGTGAAAAGAAGCTATAAAATAAATTCATATATGAAAAAAGAGAGAAAAAGAAAAAAAAAAAAAAAGAAGCAAACAAAAAACCAAAAATTCACAAGTTAATAACTTGGATTTAAATATGGTTTTTTCCTATGACGTGTGACGGGTTTACATGTCTCGCATATGCTCGCTTAGATAAATATATATACCTATCTATCTATCTACCTACCTACCTACCTACCTACCTATGTACCTATGTACCTAAGGGTAAATAAGGTGTGACTTTTACATTATAATGCGATTACTAAACCAACCGACCAACCGAACTGGGTCATGTGTACGTTGTAAAAGATTTCCGTGTACTATATGTGTGCACACATACACATTCACAAACGCATACGTTTACTTAACCACACTACATATTTAAATAATATATTTATACTAAAACACCATTAAGAGTTCTAGGTATGTTTGTTTATATGTATGTGTGTGTATGTGTGCTTCTCTAGAATAATATATATATATATATATATATACACATATGCATAGCAATAAACAAATGTACATATGTGCATTCGTCTTTACGTACAGGTCATAAATATTCATATAAAATACAATACGACTTTCGTTCGTTCGTTCGTTCGTTCGTTGGTTCATTTATATTTATTTTGCTTTATGAAAACATTTTAAATTGCAAACACATTCTCGTAAATGCTGACAAATAAATTCATTTATATTTTCGTTCAACAATACATACATACATAGATATATATACTGCACACATACGCACACATATATGAAAAAAAAGTAAAATTGAAAGAAAAAGAAAAAGAAAAAGAAAAAGAAGAACAAGAATAATAAAATACTTATACTAACTAATAATGTAACTCCACCATAATAAAGTCCAGTGTTATCGTTATTGATCCGTCGTCTATCTTATTCACTTACACACTCACTCGCTCTTTCTTCTAGACTTTAAGGTCAATAATAATAATAATAATTAACAAGTTATACTACCGTTCACACCTATGTGGTTAAGTCGTTTAAAGTCGTTCAGTTACCTACCCATGCAATTTGTATCTGACTAGTCAAACGAAAGGTAACCGAACCACCCACATAAGATGCTCACGTTTTCAACAAATATTGAAATTTGTGGTTAAGTGTCACTGCAATCAACGGGAATTGTTTAACTAAAAGGATACATTCAACCGCCTTCGATTACTTTCTTTAAATTTCTTTCTTTAATGTTTTCTTAGCACTGCAAACAAACCATAACCGAAGAGAATACACACTTTTCTTATTCAATAGCATTCTTGAGCTCTAACTAATGAAAATTTAAATTTTTTTTTTTTTTTTTTTTTTTTTTTTTTTCAGGATATAAAAAATTTGTACGGACATATGGATCATTCAGAGAGAAAAAGTGACAGGCGCATCTTCCATTACATCAATTGATGCGTACTTATTCTCTGAATCGATTTAAGCATATCCGTCTATTCGTTTTCCAATTGTAATATTTTTTGCCAAAAATCTGTACAAATTTTTGTTTTTTTTTTTCTTTTTCTTTCTAATGAAGAAACATAGAAACTTTAGATGCAATGAGTTGACTTTTATCATCCGCATAAGTTCCGCATACGTAAGGTAAAAAAGTGAATGGTCGCGATTTCCAAATTTCAAATGGGATACAGGTTACTTTGATCGTACCTGTAGTGAGTACTCAATGGGCACATGTCCACTAGATTACGGCCTCCCTGCCACCTCTCTATTTCTTTCATTTTTTTTCTCTTACCTCACTTCTTTCTGGCTATCATCATTTTACGCGAATAAAAATATAGATATATGCTAGAAATCGGCGCAGAATAACGATTTGAGATACAAGTTTACAAAATGCCTTCGGATTCCTGCCTATATAAAAGTTTGGTTACGAAATTAAGTAAAGAATATTGAATTTATCCTCAGACCAGGTATGGGCAACCATCGGCTCTGGCTTGCTACATTTTCGATATCAAAATAATAAAATTTACTCGCACATAACAATACTGCGAATGGATTGTAACTGTTTTCACCACCGGCTCAGTTGAGCAGCTATCGGATATGAAACTCCCTAACATTCTCTTTCTCTTTCCCCATTTCTTTCTGACGGTCACCATGAGTAGTTTGTTGGAATGATTGGTTGATAAAAAAATAAAAAAATCCCCTACCACACCATGAATCGAACCAGGCATCTTGGCCACTAGACTACCTATGGCACTACCATTCAGTTCTTTCGGATGCTTTTATTTAATTTTTGATATTTGATAACGAAATTAGTTAAAGAATATTAAGTTCACTTACAAATTGAAATACATAGGTTCACGTCTTGACCCCCCTTACCTACGAAGGCCCGCACGAGAACAGGATATGATTTTCAATATTTTATCAAAAAAATATTTGCAAACTTATATGAGGAAAAGTAGGGTGAGGCATTAAATTGTCGGCCTTGCCCGACTATACCTTTTGAAAGAGCTTTAAATTGATATGTTTCGCCACGCCTAGATTTCAAAGATTAATCAGATTCGATTAATTGAAAACTTTCAGCTCTACTGCACATAACTGAGAATACAATGAATTTGATTCGGAAATTTTCTGGAAATGGATTATTAAAGAACAGCTTACTTGGCTAAGAGAAAGACCGCCTATTACTAGTATCTAGCATAATAAAAGTTTTTCAATTAATTTGTATTTCAATGAATAACAATTTAAGTTTAATAAAAAATTTCCTTTCCTTCAATTCTTGGTCAACCTCTTATCCTTATAATAAATTATCTGAAATATCCTAAACTAGAACTAGTTCGAATCGCTAACAAATTCAGACTACTTTAGCTAGGAAAGATAGATGTTCAGTTTATCAGTCTGCTTATCATTTACAAACTGGTGGTTGTGTTGACTTTCCGATCTACTTTGAAAAAATCATGCTACAAATATAAAGGACAGCCTTTATAATACAATAATAATGACATGAAAAGTCAACAGCTATGGGAAATAATGACTCATTTTCACGGTGCGTTGTAAAGTTGCTTTCAAGTTAAACGCTAAGCATCGCCTAAATTAAAAACAAGTAAGAAAATTAAATTCAGTCCGGACCGAATCTTTTATACCCATCACTGTTCACCCCAAAAAAAGACAAAAGAAGTACAAGAACAACATTTTCATGGAGAGGGCGCAATTGATTTCTTTTATTTTCAAAATAAAACCTTTTGAGGCATGTGGGCGTTGTAGGCGTATCCTTTAAAAACTTTAGATTAATTCCAAATTCTTTTGCAAAATTTAAGGCGAAATCTTCATTTTCATAAACGGGAGAACATTTACCATAAATGCTACAAACAGACAGATGGAGAGACAGGTGGGCATGTTTAGATGCATTCAAGATTTGAAACTGGCCAAGAGTTTGTATACTTTATGGGGATTTTGAGGCTTATTCCTGCGAGTTATAAAGGTATTGAAAAAATAATTCAATTTTAATACACTGTAATATTGGAGAGGCGTGGTCAATTTTTCCCATTTTTGCGCACAAATGCTAAAGCATCGGTCTTAGAATATGCCTTCAAATTTTTGTATATTTATTTGCTATAGTTTATGAGTAATGAGTAAAAAACCATTTTTCATTCCTTTTGAAAAACAGAGATGTTGTCAGTTTACGTAGCGCTGTAGGCGTGTCCTTCAACCGATTCGGCCCATTTTCAACTAACCTGCCTGCAAGAACTTCCAATATTTTTGTCTAATTTGAAGTCGATAGCTTCATTTTTGTGGCTAGTAGAATATTTACAACAAACATTACACAGGCGGACAGATGGACATGCTTAAAGCGATTTAGAATTTGATACTGATCAAGTATATACATATACTTTGTGTGGTCTCTGATGCTTCTTTCTGGGCGTTGCAAAGCGTTTTGAGACAATGAATATACTCCTCGTCCTTCGGTGCTGGCAATAATAAAATAAGATCCATGTGGTCGAAATTTCCTACCGTTAATTTTTATGCTTGATCGCTACTATGGACTCATTTTCATCATAAAGTTTTATAAATTCAAGAAATACCTATACTTTGTGGAATTTTTGAAGCTTCCTTCTGGGCTTTGAAAATGTTTTGACACAATGAATATACCCCTCGTCGGACGGCGATGGATATAGTAAATGCATTTCTATCGTGTAATGATCGATGACATGAGTATATTTATTCATTTATCCATTCGCAGCAGAAGACAATCCCCACTAGTTCAAATGTCTTCTTAAAATTCTCTATCCGAGGACGTCTAGCTATATATTTCCCATTTCGTGTGTAAAAATTTGCATAAGTTTGTGTGATGTAAGTTAGGGAAAATAGTTAACATAAGTGAGAACATTTTTAATGTTACATATAAAGTAAAGGATCGTTTCTTTGTGGTACAGGGTACATTAAGTTTGTGCGAACGCGTGTGACACTCAACAGGGCTTAGTCTCATCTTTAATTACAACCAAAAATGATTCTGAATCGAACTACGCTTCGCTTTCCGTCTGTCCGTCTGATGTTTGTTCATGCATTTTTGTATTCAACGTAAACATCGCAATTTTTAAGGTACTTTAATGAAAGTTGGCCCACTAACGTACTTTGACCGAAGGACGAACACTATTGAAAATAGAGCGGAAAAAGGTATCATTTTCAAAACTTTATGATCAAAATTGGTTCATATAGTGAATCGACAAAGAAATCAACCTCACCGTATTTGGACTACGTAGGTCTATTTTTAGGTTATCACTGCATTTGAGAATTCTCAGCAACTGTAAACTCTTATATGCCAAAAAAGCTTATTTGTTATTGCTTTACAATAAAAATTTATTCACAATAGTAATTTGGCATAAAAATTAAAAGGGCCAAATTTGAACGACATGGACCACCCCAATCCATATAACATATCTCATGAATAGTAAGCTCTTCAGAAAAGAATTTAATTTTTAATACTTTATGATGAAAATTGGCCAATAGTAGCGATTGACTAAAAAAAATTAACGATACGAAATTTGGATCACAGATGTGTCTATTTTTTAAACTCTAACATATATAACGGTTACCATGAAAACCAAGCCCTTGTATACAGGGAAGGTATAATTTCTAGTTTCCTATGAGATATAATAAAATTCTTAGGAATTAAATTAAGTTGACAAAATTTGGATCGCGTCATACGATCTTTTTTGAGGTTCCTCCAATGTGCGGGCTTTCATGAAAATTATACCGTTACATGATTCTAGTGGGTACTTTTTGTGTAGTAATACCAAAACGAATGAATAACCATAGTAGACGAAGTGGTATAGGGTATCTAATGCCCGACCTTGCCTGACTATATTATACTCACTTGTTTTTCATTTCATTTATAAGTAATGACTGTAAACCCGAAAATTTTTGCTTAAAGTAAAATAAAGCAGACTTGCGTTCAATTTAAGCTTTAATGTGGTCGTGTTCTTTAACGTATTAGGTCTGCTTTCAGTACAAATCTGGGTGCAAAACCTCCCAATATTCGCGCCATATTTCGAAGTCGATATCCAAGTTTTTGCGACAAAGAAATTGTCAACAACACACCTGAAGACAGGCAGACGGAAGGGCAGACATGACTAGATCAATTTAGAATTTGAAGCTGATCGCGAATATATATATATATATATATATATATATATATATATACAGATATATATATTATAGTGTCTCTGAACATTCTTTTCGGGTTTTGCAAGCATTCGTCGGTTATGAATATAATAATAATAATAATAATAATTATAATTATAATTAAATATAATAATAAATATAATAATAAATATAATATAAATTATATATATATAAATTAATTATATATATATAAATATAAATATAATATAAATATATAATATAAATTAATTATAATTATAATTATAATTATAATTATAATTTCGTATCCCATTCTTCGTATTGCGAAAATCTTTGAAACTAAACAGTCTGCGAGATTATTTAACGCGTGGGTTACCTGTATTTGAGATTAGAAATTAATTAATGCTGTCATTATTGTCATATACACGATACATCCATATATGTATATATGTACAGCAACACGCTTTTTATTGACATCGATGTAAAATATATATATATATATTTATTTATATATATATATCGTTCGGTACGGATTACACTGATTCAGTTCGGTGTATGTTATTAAAATGCAGTTCCGTTACGTTTAATAGTCATAATAATATTTTTCATTAACCAAAAATGGTCACAAAGTATAAAAACAAAAAAAATAAAAATAATCAACAATAATTTATACAAATTTAATTGTTTTTAATTGAGTGTTACTTGAAGGTTATATACGTTATGGCGATTGTTAGTAAGCAAACATTTCAACACAAAAACTTTCCAAATGGGATGAAAATTGCTAAATAAGAGTTTTGTTATAATTTTTTTTTTTATTTATGATTTTTTTTTTTTTTTCATTATTTTTATTATCTTTTTTTTATATATAATGCGCTAATTAATATAATCGCAAAATGAATGGACATTTCGTATAACATGTCATAACCAGGGCTTTAAGTTTAATTAAGTAAATATATGTGAATGAGTTGCTATATGAATAACATGGCGTATGAATTATCTGATAAATAAAAATTTGATTTCAAGTGTTTAGAGAAGTAAAAAAAGTTATTTGCTTTCTTACACGATCTACCAGCACTTACTGCGATAACTGGGCCTGAGCAGTTTTTTACGGCTTTCAAGATCACCGCGTGTTTAGTGCAACTAACTACGCAGAGAAAAAGTTCACTATTCACAAGTTCTTATTCACTAATACATACAAACATTTTCCCTTAAAGACCATCCTTTCGACATGCTGAACTTTAGATATATTACTTGCATCGTCCTTACTCTCGGAGTAGATAGAAATTTCATAAGCTTACCTTTAACCATATTGTGCTCCCTTGTGCTCCCTTGTACTCCCTTCAGGTCCCTAGTTTAGTAACGGGGTCACATTCGATGATGGCCGTATCTAACCACAAAAGAGACTTGAAATTTCAATAGTTATACGAGCGTAGAAGAGATGTGTGGAAAATCAGTTGGTTCAGCCAGATTCATCCAGAATTCCCAGCAATTATGTAATAAATGTCATGGGCTATCGACCAGCAGTGCAAATATTTCGTTTAAAATTTTAGAGAAATGTTTTCAAATTTTCATGCACAACGCGACGAACCGGAAGTGATCATCAAGAATGAAAGAAAGTTGAACTAATACTTACTCAACTTATTGTAAAGACCATCGACATGATGAAAAGGAATTATTCGAAAGTTTTGCGAGTGAATTGTGTTCTCAATGAAGCGAAAGTGAACAACGTCCATGCGATAGGACGTTTTTCGGCCACTAATACCCATGATGAAAATTCATCATAATAAATTTTTCAATATCAGAGGATGCAGATGCATACCTAGTATGTGAAAATTCAAACGTCCGCTACATTTGCATATATTTAATAGTTAGAGATTGTTATAGATATCGTAAGCGTGTTTGCACTTTCTCTTGTAGTATAATATTTTATAGGAATAAAGAATTCGCTCGGTTTACCATAAGCAGTCGGTAGCCCTCAAACAGTGTGTGAAACCACTTAATTCTCTTAAAAAATTTTGTAAAAAAAACACAAATCTCTCGCTTACGCTTCGCGCATAGACTAAACAGGTCTAAAGANGGAGTTCTCACATTTAAGCCATCACTTTCTAAATCAGATGCTCGAGGAAACGTGAGGAAACCGAATTTATTTACAAGCCCGTACACATACTACTACTACTTACTATATACCGCAGCAGAAACCGAATTTTGATATCGCGATTAAGGGCCGAACATTCTAATCGTTAGACTCCACGTTAGCTACATTCTTCTTCTTCTTCGTTTTTTGCAAGAGTTTAAAGTTAACAAAAAGAAAACGATATTATTCCGAAAAAGCTCGACAAACTCGAAAAACCGGTTTTTTTTTTACCCATCACCCAAGGAGGGTTTGTTGTCATTTCGTCAAAGTACTTGCAATGCCCAGAACTAAGTTTCGACGAGATTGCACAAAGTGCATGTATTCTTGATTAGCATTAAATCGTAAATCGACTTAAACGTGTCCATCTCTCGTTCTGCCCATCTGTCCGTCTGAGAAATGCCTGTTGTATACATTTTCCTAGCCGGAGCAAAAAATCTATCGATTTCACATTTGGCACACACATTGGCACACATTCGAAGTACTTGCACGCAGGTTGGTATTGCAACACTTCCAAATCGGTCGAAGGATAACACCAAGAATACCAAGCAATTGAGAACACCTCTGTTTTTCGAAAGGACTAAAAAGTCGGTTTTTCTGCTCCCCCCCCTTGTTCATAAACTATAGCGGAAAATTATAAAAAACTTTGAATCCATATTTTATGGGCGAAAATGGGAAAACTTGACCACGCCTAGCTAGTACCATAGTGTATCGAAACTTAACTTGTTTTCAACAGCTTCATAACGCGCGAAAGCAAACTTCAAAAGCTCCGTAAAGTGTATAAATTCTTGGCCTTCTTTCAAATTTGGAATGGCTTTTCGCTTGTCCATCTGGCCATCTGCCCAACTGTGTAGCATCTGTATTAAACATTCTCCAGTTCGCAAAAAAAAAAAAAAAAAATTATATCACCTATAAATTTGGACAAGAATTAAGAATGACACAGGAAAACAGGTCAAAAAACACGCCTACAATGGCAAACGTCCTCGGAATCAAAACTGAGAACACCCATGCTTTTCGTGTCTTTTGCTCGTTGCTTATTAACTTACGGCAGATACCCACACAAAATTATTCTCCAAGAATATCAAAGATTAGCCACGCCCACCCCCCATTATTAGGGGCCATGCAAATCTATATATTTTTCCTTTTTTCCAATCTTTCATCGAATAACGGTGAAGGGCATAAAATATTCAATCACAACCGAATATAATTTTCGCACTTGTTAGCGATTATAATTTTCTTCTATTTCTAAATTTATGACAATGCAAAAACATTGCGACACACACGAATAATTTTTAATTTTAATAAATAACCATTTGAGTGATTGGGTAAACACAACCGATTGTTTAACACCTACAAATTATGCGACCACATTTTGCTATACGATTTGTTGAAAGAAACAATTAGGAGTCATTCTCGTCTCGCTCTTATATTATATCGCCAAATAAAATATTCTATATACAGACATATATATCTTTTCAAATAAGTTTTGATTTAAGTGACATAATAGTTGGAAGATGATTTTAATCCCAGTAATTTTTGTATGATTATGTTTTCTGGCTTTGGATCCAACAACCGCTACATAAAGGACTCGGTGCTCAATATTCCGTCGATTAACAATTACCTCGATTGATGCGAAAAATACTCAATTTCTGCATGGCTTTTACGGAACCATTTCGTTAAAAATTCAACTCGTATTGTGCCACAAGTACCGTATTCACCAGATTTCATCCCATGTGACTTCCGGCTGTTTCCTAAACGCAAAGGATCACTCCGGAGACAACGTTTTAACTCGATTGAAGAGATACGAGTTGAATCGCAGAAAGCTTTGAAGACCATTCCGGAAATCGACTGTAACAACTGGTTCGAAGATTGAAGAAACCTTGGCATACGTTTATACTATCTGACGGGGAGTACTTTGAAGGTGACGAAACGATTTGGAATAATAAATAGATTTAAAAGAGATAAAGAAAAATTGGTCTTACTTTTTGAACACAGTAGTCCTCTCGGGACATTCGCCGGCGACGGGGTTCCTTTCCTTGGAGAGTCTTCGTGGGCATTCCTCATCATACAGCCAGCTACTCAACCTTACGGCTGTGGAAAAGCTAAATATAGTGTAGTGTGAAAGGTGGCTGACGTGGGGTGGCTTGATTACTTCCCCTAGCATACTAAATCCAAATGGAAGAATATTAGGGATGGCTTCTCCGAATGGACGGAAACTCCAAAAGGCAGGTGTGAAATTACGCAAGTAATGACACATGCATGTCGATAATTCTAAACGATGCTATGAAATATGGCATCCACGGGATCAGATTGTCCGCTTACTTAAGATCACGAGTACTCTAATTGGTTCTTGCCAAGATCCATTGTTGAGATATTTGCATAATGACATACCATGTAGAAACTTCGGTTGAAGCTGTTATGTCCAATCGCAATTTGAACGCAGCAGGTTGACCGATGTGTGAAGCCTAACCGTTTGGTTGGTTGCGGTTCTTCTTACGTCATAAGATTTAATTTGTATGAAAGATTAATTTTGGCTTTCATGATCCTTATAGTAAAGGTTTGCCTTTCTCGTTTCTAGAAATTTCGATACTTAAAAAAAGAGCCCCACGGTCTGAACGATCAATTGCTGATAAGTTCAGTAACATTCTTCACAATTTTAAAAGCGATCGAAACATTTCAGCTTTTGACAGCGCTGTTGCGTTTACTCTCTCTTAGTATAAACTAAAAAAAGCAAATGCCATACATTTAAAAATTTGACTTAACTACGTAAACGATCTATATAACCATTTTAATTTCATGCACCAAAAAGTAATGGATTCTGCCATTTTCCTTTGCATTCCGGAATTATTCGTTATTTGGTATTCAGTGTGTTATATATATTCACCCTGTCATACATTGAATTATTTTTTTTTTATGTATAGTTTTATGTGCATTGACGACACCCTGTGATATTAAGATAATAGTAAGAAGTGAAATAAAAGAAGTATGGTATTATAAGCTGAAGAGGAAAGATGCGACTTATTTCGAGATTACGGATCCACACATATTTGATAATATAGAAATCTAAAGATATATAGCATTTATAATGTAATTGCGCAGTTGATTCAGATTATCACAAGAGGCATTTTAAAAGGAAGATGGAAGTTTCTATGCAATGAAAAAAAAAAGAATCCGTTACTTTCCTGTTAAAATGATGAAACTTGCAAGCACTTGCGCTCTTGTGCGGGTAATCACGTATGAAAAAATTTAACTTTCGCTTTTGTATTCAACGATTTGGCAAAAGCGATGGTTAACTTTCAACTACGTATGATTATCCTCTAAATAGTCTTTATATCTACTAATTATATCAATTATCTGCGTCTTGTAACGATATGTGCTTTTTGCCTATGGTATCGTACAGCAATTTTATGATCGAAATAATTTTCATTCGATAATAAGAAGAATGGATATTTTATCGACTGCCATCAACTCATTACTCGATAACTGGAAACTATAAACCCAAAATGTACTGGATATCGAGAACGATCAATCAACCCTTGACATCAAAGGAAACTGACTTGGCTCAGTTTTTTTTTTCCAGAGGAGTCCTGCACTGACGGCAACACTCTCCCACACACATCAATTAAATGGTACAATGTTATCGATTAAAATTGCATACATTATTATATGCTGTACTTAGATTAATAAAGTCGATTAAAAATTTAAGAATAAGAAAATTCTTTACCCAACATGTAAAGAGTTGAAAAATAAATATATGTACAATATATTTGTTTGAATGCTGTGTAGAATTCACTTCTCTAAAATTTAAAAAGAATGCAAAATACACTGCACAAAATACGATACTGGCTTAATTAGAGAGGAAAAAAATGCTTTTAAAATTAATTTGAAATTTGTATCTTCTCTCATCTTCTCATCTTTTAAAAGTAGAATGCAATCGTTTCACTCAATAAGTAAGCGAGGCGTTTTTCGACATTTCAACGGGGTAACAGCATTGCCAGTGAATGTTTGTAACTCTTAAAAATGTTTTTAACCCTATAATAGGGAAATTGTGACACTATTGGCAATACTTAAATATTAAGATTTATTCTAATAAATATAAAAGGACCGCATTGCTTCAAAAATCTGATAATACAAATCTGAACTGTGCAAGGAGTTGAACAAGGTTACTATTGTTTTAAAGGAAAAATAAAAATTTAATCATGAGTATCGAAGAGGTTTGTTTGTGGCGATAAATATTCTGTTATGAATATCATATAAGAATTATTGTTGTTTGCAGTTAAGAAAAGATTCGGAAGAATTTACGAAATTGCTTGGTGAAGCCACGCGAAAACGTGTCAAAGATGCTTTAGTTAAGGCTAAAGCGGAAATCGATCGGGAGATAGTTAATTTGGAAATGAAAGCTAAACATGCCGAAGAGCGGAAGCATGTACAAACCAAAAGGTAAATATGGACGTATTTCTAGTACATTCTATAAGACGTCATTTGTTGTATTGATTAACTAGCATTTATGTTGTTGTTGATGTTGTTACATTTGCTTTGTTATTTGTATATACAGATATATCACCGAACTTACTGAATATGCTTGGGATCAAAGTGATAAGTTTGTGAAATTATTTGTTTCATTGGACGGTGTCCAAAATCTTGATGAATCAGCTGTAGTTGTTAAATTCACAGAAAGATCAATGAATTTGCATGTAAACAATTTAAATGATAAAGATTACGGTTTAATTGTAAACAATTTGCTTGAACCTATTGATGTTGTAAAGAGCTATAGAAAAATCAAAAATGGCTTAGTAGCGATTTATTTAAAGAAAGCCGAAGATGGAAAAACTTGGCCAAGTCTTACGACAATACAAAAACGCCTTAAGGATATACAAAACCAGGATATGATGCCAGATAAGGAAGATCCTCAGGATGCTCTTTTCAAAATCATGAAGAAAATGTATCTGCAAGGAGATTCGAAAACTAAACAAATGATTGCAAAAACTTGGACTGAGTGTCAAGAGAAGAAAATGGAAGTTTAAACTTAACTGATTGAAAATAAAATTCGAGCAGCAAACAGTACAACAAAGCATTATAAATAGATTTATTGTAATTGATTGAACACGATCCGCTGCCAAATTCTTAATTTCGTAGTGTTGAACAATTAATTATCTAATTATTCTATAGTGTCTTCAATAATTTCCATCACTATGTATCTCTATATTTATGTCATTGGAATTTTAGTTAATAAAAACTATTTCTACATATATATTTGAAAGTATTTTAAAATCAAACCTGCGGGACATCGCAGTTGTTGTTAATTGTTGTTAAGTAAAGCAATTTTACCGCAAATATTGCAATGGAAAGTCACTCAGCGATAAGGTGATAGCCCTTTTAGAAGAGACTAAATAAGAAAGAGAGATCACGAAGTACGGTGGGAAAGCACATTTATCCCGGTTATCTTTAAGCTAAAAAGCCGAGAGAAATCTAAGCATGCTTCGAGCAAAAGGGCTATAGAGCTTGATTCAATTCTTTCTTAATGCTGTTCTTTAAAACGGACACTTATTGCTCATATAATTCAATGTATTTTATCACTAGTGTCGCATAAGTTTAAACAATCTTTTATCAATATATGGTATGAATGATATTCTCGAGTCAAATACACGGATTACATGTACAGTCCGAGATTGCATTCTAGTTGACGATTACGAAAGGTCACTTCGTAAATATTTTTCGGGAAAAAAATTAAAGAAATTTTTCTGAGGTAATGCGATGATCAGGAATGAATTGACGGCATTAAATGATAATTAGAAGCCATTCGTTTGAATCGGAGAGAAGACTCAGAAAAATATAAACATGCAATCATGTGCTAGAAAATCATGGTATGGAACCTTTTTGGCATATTGAAGAAATTTCTTTCCCATCATTGGCTAATAACTGTTTTCAAAGCTTCTAGAACTCTTCCTCTAAACGATCTCAATAAGGTGTTGTTTTTGAACAGATTCTTTTATGCTTATCTTAACTGAGCTTAGGGCAATAAAAGAAACAACAATATTTTTAATCCATTTCAAAATTCACCCTCGAGTTGTTTTCAATTCGTAAAACAATCGATTCGGTTTTTAATTGCGAAAGATTGAGTCATGAACAAATTTTCAAAAATTCTCGATTCATTATTATTTGATTTTTGTATTTAGTTTTACATAAATATATGCGATTTTTCGCTTTATTTTGCTTTCAGTATTATTTATTTAACTTATTTATAATAAGGAAAGTAATTAATTCAATTAATGAAATATTACACAAATTGCTTTAATTGTTTACAATCGACAATCTATTTAGATCAGGGATGTTTCACATACCGTTAGATATTTGTGGCACTTGAATTGAAAGGGAAAATATTCAAATTGGAGATTATTTTCGTTGTGAATGATTTTTTCGATCAATTTCCGAAATTATTATTATTATTATTATCAGTAATTTAGTCAGAGAATAAATTCTAAGCATAAAATCTTAAAGCACTAGCATCATCTGAAACCTCTATTCCACTTGAGATTTGAACCCACGACCATTGACTTGTTACTCGAGTCTCTTTGCACACAAACCCACTAGGCTGCGGTCACCTTCCCTTTGGTCACTTGTTCTTCTGTCAAAACGGCGCCCTGTTACACGAATATGTGTAAGTGATTTTGCTTTTAAATATATATATATATATATATATGTATATATAAGTATGCAATATAAAGGATAACCAAAATTTACGAAAGATTTGAGTTTGTCACCATTTGCGCAGTGCACCTAGCGCTGATAAGTCAAAAAAAAAAAAAAAAAACAATGACAGTTCAGAGTTAGTAAAAATGGAGCATTGCACGAGAGAGAAACGAATCTTCATTGTTGAACAAGATGCCACATGCGATACATCCCGTGAAACAATTCAATTACTGTATGAGACATTTGTCTGGTCATGTACTCTCTCGTTTCGTGGACCACAATTGATCTCCTAGATCATGGATTTGGTTCACTGGTTTTCTTTTTCTTTCTTCTTTTCTTTCTCTTCTTTTTCTTTCTATGCCAATAAAGGTGCAACAACCCGTGCATTGAAGGGCGAGATTCAACGTTGCTTCAAAGCAGTGGAGGCCATTTATCCCATTTGTTCTTCCACACATAATCCCATCATATGTACATTTTGCACATGCAATTAAAACAGAAATTATCTGTTTATACCCTGCACCACATGCGGTACAGAGTATGTTAAGTTTGTACGGACGTGCGTAACATCCAGAAGGGCTTAGGATTGTCCTACCTTTTATTATATCGATCTAAGTTTATTTGTCCGTCTGTTCGTCTTATGCCCGTCCACATTTTTTGTGTTCAACCGACAAGTGCCGTAGAGAATGGTTCGGATCGGCCCTACTTTTCGACCGTTCCCTATATATTATCATACTTTGAAAACTCGTTATATGGAAAAAAATTGCCATTTTCATAATTTCTCGCCAAAAGATGCTGAGTAATAGTAAAGTGGACTAAATTGAACCCCACCCCCGCTAATATTTCTCAGGAATAGTAAGCCCTTGAATAAAAGGCTCAATTTTTAATATTTTGTAATGAAAATTAATCCATAGTAACAATTGAATAAAAAAATTAACAATACGGAATATGGATCACATAGATCTACTTCATAGAGCCCAAAATATATCATGAAAAGCTAGCCCTTATATGAAAAGAAAGTCGACTTTCTAATTTTTTTGTGAAGCAGGAAAGGAAGCAGAAAAATAATCAAATTTTTAAGAAGTGAATGAAGTTTGCAAACTTCTGATGACATCGTGTGATTTTTCGGACATCCTTTGTGCATCCTTTGCATGAGAACAACATGTAAATTTTTGGTGTCCTATTACCAAAATGAGCGAATGATTGCAACTGGGCAAAGTGGTATAGGGTGTATTTAATGGTCGGTCTTGCCCGACTATAATGTTCTTACTTGTTTTTATTTAATTATTAATCTTGCGTACATTTTGAAACACCCTACATATATGTATTTACTTGATCGCTTGAAGTGGGTTTAATCTGCTTCAACTTTAGACAAGAGTAAGGTTTATAATCGGATATCATATGGAAAAAATTCTCAAACGTAAACAAATCATTTCTAGATATTCAATGAATTCATACATAAATAAATCCACGTTTTACACCCTCACGTGAACTTTGAATAAAAGCTGATAATAAAACGATACGCGGATCCCCTTGAAAGAATGGCACGAAACTAAAGATAAACAAAAGAAAACAAAAGATAAACAAAAATCACTTTTTCATTCGTTTGCACGTCAGACGTTCTCAACAAACAAAACAAAGATAAATGCACAAAAACAAAAAAAGAAAAAGTATTTATGAGCAATGCATTAATTAATTCAATGAATGCAATTCACATTTATAGGTGTATGTGTGTCTTTATTCATTGCAATTTGCAGTACATTTTCATTGTTGATGAATAAATTCATTCATCTTTTTTCCTTATCCTTATTTATTTGCATATGTTGTTTTATTCATTTTTTTATTTTTATTAATTTTTTGTTTTTCTTATTATATATTGTTTTTACATATACATACTACGGAATGGTATTTTAACTCTAATGTATTAATACATTTCCAGGTTCACATTATTATATGCTTTCTTTTCATTTTCATTTTTGTTTTTTTGTTTTTGTTTTTTTGTTAATTACATATATAATTTCATTGTTTTTAATGCAGTACATTTTTTGTGTTTACTTTCTTTTACTTATTAATATTAATTAATTAATATTTTTTTTATTTTTATTTTTTTAATTAACCAAATAATAATTTTCTCTTAACAAGCAAAAATATATATTATTTTTTATTTATTTATTTATTTATTTATTTATTTATTTATTACTCATATAAGTCTAGGCATGTATGTTATGTATCTGTCTATCTATCTATCTATCTATCTATCTATCTATCTATCTATATACGGATGCTTGAATAATAATAATATATATATATATATATATATAGATGTATGTGCGAAATTTGATTTTCTTATTTGCTTGTATACATATTTGCATTCTAAAAGGCTGCTCATGTTTCTAAATCTTTTGTTTCATTTTATTTGTTTTTTTTTTCTTTTTCTTTGTTTAATTTTCTATAAATATTTTTTATTTTATAATTTGTCTTCTAATACTAGTGTAGGCACAACTATTTTTTATTTAAATAAAATATTTATGATTTACTTAAACTCAATTACATATCAACTCTTAGAAAAAAGAAAAAGATAAAAATATGTTTACGTGCATTGCCCTAAGACACTACATAAAACATAATTTTTATGATTTAACTTTTTTTATTTATTTATTAATTTTTTTTTTTTTTGTTTTCTTGTGGTTTATGAATTTTAGGTTTTCTTGTGTATTGTGGCTTCTCAGACTTTGTAAAAATGTAGAAATGCTCGTTTCTATCACATTTTTTCCGCTTTTCTCCAGTTCCCGTAATATGTAAAGAACAAGCAGACGGACATCACGATCGATTCTGAACTCAAGGATATACAAATTGTTTAGCTAACATCTGTCTAATGGGTAAGTTTTAGTGCTATAATCGCAATTTTCCCTTTATTATCTTATATTTCCTCAAATTTGTTGTTATTTATTTTTTCAGATAAGAGTGACCAAGCAACGATAGAGAGTAAAACAAGTAAGAAAACTATATTCAGTTGTGAACGAATCTTTTATACCCATCACCGTTATCCTAAAAAAGACTAAAAAAAAGGCAAAAACTACATTTTCATAACATTGGTTTGGTATTGGACGGTCGAACAGACGGACATGTTTACGGTCAAGAATTTTTATACTTTATGAGGTTTTTGAAGCTTACTTCTGAGCGCTGTACAGGTATTGAAAAAACAACTTAAATTTTGATACACTTTAATAGAATAGAAGGTAGGCGTGGTCAATTTTTTTTCATTTTCATACTGATACTACATCATCACCCATAGAATATACGTTCAAATTTTTATACATTTATCTGCTATTGCGTATGGGTAATGAGCGAAAAACCGAAATGTTCTCAGTTTTTGCGATACCAAAGACGTTTTCTTTGACCAATTTGGACCATTTTCCATACCAATCTGCTTACAAGAAGTTCCAATATTTTTGCCAAATTTGAAGTCAATAGCACCCTTTTTGCAGCTGGGAGAGACATAAGACACGCGGACAGATTGACAGACAGACAGATAGACAGACAAAATTTGAGATTGATCAAGAATATATATAGGTTGTAGTGTCGCTGAAGCTTACTTATCCTTCAGTGATGGGTATAAAAATAAAACATTGAAAACTTGATTGCGTCTAAGGGAAGTTTGTAATGTTTCGTTGATTGCGGCCGCTTCGGAATCTTTTTAATGGTACGCTTAAGTAATATAGTGCATAGATCAAAGTTATTTACATGTAATTAAACAATAAATTGTAGTAATAAACAAAACGGGTTATTAGGAAATTTCGCTCTCTCTCACTCATACTCTACTAGCGATCATCATCATCATCATCATCATCGGCATTATAATTATGTTAAAGAAGAAGGAATACAAAACAATTTTTCCTGAGGATAGGATGAGAAAAACTTTTGATCGACATTATTTTACTATAACTTTTTCTTTTTTCATTTCTACTTTGAATTATTATTATTTTTTATTTTTATGTTTACTTTTATTTATTTATTTTTTTTTTTTCATCTTAAGAGGTGATTTATAGAACCCCAACTAATGGACTTGGAAGTTCTGTACGCATGCATTTTCTTTACATATACGCGCACGTTAAAACCAACATTAATGATATTGACTATAAAATAAATAATAAATTAAATATATAATGTGATGAAGAGATGAAAGGTTTTTAGGATTCGATTTTTTTTTCTTTTCGTTTCTTTTTTTTTTTTAACAGCTACGCAAATAAACTTTAGTGTTAATAACTCCTAATATAAATTATAAAATAAACTTAAAAATTGCTGGAAAATATCTAATAATTGTTTCTCTTCATTTTATTTCGTTATTTTGCCTCTTCCCTCCCCAATTACAATAACAAAAATTTTCTATCGTTTCACTTGCATATAATAAGCAGATCTCTTGTAATCTTTCGCAGAAGTGCACTAGTCATGGGATCAGTTTCGAAGATACATACAATGAATGTTGCAAATAGGTAACCATCGGTAAGTAAATATTTGGGATTCGTCAACTCGATCGCAGTCTGGCGCCTGTTTGTCGGAACTTGTCACTTATATGCCTTCCTCATCTTCGGCCATGAACATATCTATAATAAAGAAAAACATTCGAAATAAAAGTTGCGCAAAGCCGTGGAGGCCATTTATCCGATTTGCTATACGACACATAACCCTTCTACCTATGTATAACTATATATACTCTGTGATTCAATTAAAAAAAAATTGCTCGACTGATTGATTCGATTCCAATTTTTCCCTTTCGACTTCTGTATGATATTTGAAAGGAAAAAATTCAAGATAAAATTTCCTACAATTAGCCGATTAGCCGAAGAGTGAAAGAACTGATTGAAATGATGGATATCCGCCCGCAATTGAGTCGATATTTCTTCTTCTTCTTATGATTTTCAACTTACAAGTAATCTTTCGAAATTTAATGCCGAAATTGATTAATGAATTTTATCTAAGGATTGCTAACCGTTTGATTTTAAGATGGCATGAGGAGAAAGTGATATAATTTGATTTAATTTGTTTAAGCATATCGCGGTCTACAGAGACTTAGTTCATCAAAGAGTTCATAAAAGTTAAGGAGTTGAATTTGAAAAGATATCATCTCACGTCTTGTGAGTAGTAAATCTTGAACTTCTGCAGCAATTAAACAGTAATTTCAAGAAATTCTACTTAGACAAAAATAAATGAATAAATAAATAAATAATAGAAAATTAGAGAAAATAAGTTAAATTTATTGCTTCATAAAATAGTAGTGGGTATAACCAGTTTATTCCAAATGGATTCTAGAATTGCTCGCATTTTCGTCCATGCCTTTTGCAAGCAGAGAGTTTCAAGAAAACGCTTACACCATTTATGCTTTCTTCGACAATTCCTTCAATCACTTTCACACTATTAATATTTTTATTATTATTATTATTGTTGAGTATATTTAGTATTTTCAAATGCCAAACCTATCCATCCCTAGAGAGATGAAGGCTTCAGTATATGATTCTTGTTATCCTTTATTAATGCATATACCTTGTGTTCAACCGACGAACGCTAATAAGAAAAAACACTATAATGGGCTACAGCCCATCATTAAATACCGTATACCGCTTCGCTTAAAACCGTTACTCATACAATGAGTTTTCAAGAGAAGCGCTTATATATTGAAAGTGATTGAAAAAATGATGCGACTCGAAGCATATCTAATAGCGTGGGTCTTTGAACCATATATGTTGATGTACCAAATTTGTTTACAATATTTCGAATATTTACAACCTATAGATTGAACAAAAGAAAACTAGATGGACAGACGGGCGGACAAACAGGCATGCTTAGATCGGTATAATAAAAGGTGGATCTATCTCAAGTCCTTCTGGGTATTGCATACATTCGTACAAACTTAATATGCGCTTGTACCACAAGTAGTGGTGTAAGGGTCTAGACTATTGCAAAACAAAAGCAAGTAAGAAAATTGGATGTGGTCGTGACCGAATCTTTTATACACATCGCTGTGATCTTAAAAAAAAGGAAAAAAATTAAATTTTCATACTCCATAACATCAGGTGGGCGCCCCCATCCTTTTCTATTTTCAGAACAAGTAAGAAAAAAGACAAGAAAAGTAAAAGAACTAAATTTTCATGCTCTGTAACAAGAAGCGGTCGTGGCCTTTGAAAAGTCTAAGTCACTTTCAAATTCTTTTGCATATTTGTAAGCGATATTTCCATTTTTGCGAAGGGCGAAATGTTTACCTCAAAGACTAGGCAGGCGGACATACGGACAGACAAAGAGACAGACATGTTAAATGCATTTCAAATTCGAAACTGGATAAGAATTTTTATATATTTAATGGGGTTTTTGAAGCTTGTTTCTGCGCGTCATAAATGACTTGAAAGAAATGAAATAATGACACAATACAATAGTGGATAGGTGCGGTAAATTTTTTCCATTTAGGTACATACAGATGCTACAGTACCACCTATCCAATGTGCTTTCAAATTTTTGTAGTAGCTACGAGCACAAAAACAATTTTTATTTTCATTTTGAAAAACAGATGTGTTCTCAGTTTACACAGGTGCTGAAGACGAGTTCTTTGACCGATTTGGTCCATTTTTAATATCAACTTGCGTACGGGAACTTGCAATATTTTTGACCAATTTGAAGATGATACCATCATTTTTGCAGCCGGGCGAATGTTCACAAGAGGCATTACACAGACAAATAGACGGACATGCTTAAATCGTTTTAGAATTTGTTACTGATCAAGAATGTATGTTTGTCATTCTTGAGTGATGGGTATTAAAACATTTCAATAACTATTGCTTAAGAGAACATTTTACCGAAAGTTAAATTACAGGGAAAAAATATTATGTTTCTGTTATCATAATAAATAAAACAAAAAAAAAAAATTTCTTTCATCAAGCAAAGTATATGACGATTAAGTTTTATATGCAAATAAGTTCACTGGAAATAACTGTTTTTTCGTTTGCTATTTCCTTAACTTGAGGACACTGAACTTTTTTTATAAAGATCAAGCTCTAAGGTATTCAGTCAAACCATTCTCGTCAATACAAGAAGAAGAAGAAGAAAAATTGAAAACTCCTGATTGTTTCGACAAACAATTGCACAGTAATTAAGATAATTAAATCATTTGGCGGCATCTACACGAAAGCTATACGATATACGATATCCACTAAGCTATGTAAACTTTAAAAAAAATCGAATTAAAAATTAAATTGAATTTTATCGGAGAATATTTCAAAACATTTCAAATTTTGTTTAGGCGGTGGGGGGGGAGGAGGGAGGTGGCCTCACTTGTGTTGACAATCTTAAGGTTTAAAGAGGAAAACGTTAAAGCGATTAGAAAGATTACATATATACATACATACAAACAAATATAAACATACACACACGGATGAATACACAGTCCTGGTTATTGTGCAATTTTCTTTCTTTATAAAATTTCGCAAAATATTATATATGAACAGATCTTCTTTCTTTCTTTTTTTTTTTTTTTTTTTTTTTTGAATTTTTTTTTGATAATTAATTCAATTAATTCAAGTTGAGGATAAAATGTCTTTTACAAAAAATTTAATAACATCAATAACTATTTAAATTATTATTTACTCATTACAATTTATATTTTATAGAAATGCTGCCTATAGGTTCTCTAAAGCTGCCCTAATGGATACAAGATGGAATGTTTAAAACAAGAACAGAAAAATAAATATATGTATATAAGTCGTTGTTTAAATTTCGTATTAATACTTGATTTTCCATAACAAACAAAGCTTAAAAGTACTTAAAATTTAATTTAAAATAAGTTTTTCTTTTTTTTTTTTTTTTGCAATTTTTCGTAAAGAAAAGAAAAGAAAAAAATTTCTTCTTTTTTTTTTTTTTTCTCTCTCAGAAAGTAGCAATTAAAACATTATAATGCTGAGGAAGTAAAAAGAAAAAGAAAATATTTATGGGAAAAAGGATGAGTCTACAGTTACTACATATATATATGTATATATATATATATAAAGTCTTTGTGTAAATTTGTATAGAATTGCGTATATGCTAATCAAATAATGCTATTAGGCCTTTTACAGAGGTTGTCATTACTACGATGTTTGTGTGTGAGTGTCTCTGTGTGTGTGTGTATGTCTGTGTGTGCTTGTGGCTTTGTGTGTATGTGTACGTGTGTTTTTGTGTGTATTTGTACGTGTGTTTGTGTGTGTATGTGTGTGTGTTTGTATGTGTATGTGTGCGTGTGTGCGTTGGGCTTATTTTAGCATAAATTAAATTCTATCAAAACTATACTTACTTACAACAATATATTCATTTGTATTTTTTTATTTTTTTTAGTTTTATTTATTTATTTATTCACTTTTTTCTTAACTACTTGCTCTGCTTCATTCTCTCTTCCCCCCTATTTAGTAATTCCCTTTCATAGTCGCGACTAACGCGTAAAGGCACTTAAAAAATGAGTGCCACCCATATCAAACTGATGTTGTTCGTAATTTTCATCGGCTGATGAATTATTAGCATTTTGTATGGCATTGGCTGCTGCCGCCGCTGCCGCGACTGCTACTATGCTATTGGTGGCCTTCAATTGTTCCATATCGATCATGGGCGGTTTATCTCCAGGCTTCCAGCGCCTATGTATGCCCATTGATTTCAGTTTTTGACAAACCGAAGACGGTGAGATGGCGTAACCTTTCTCAGCCAACCGAGCTGAGACTTTCCAATATTGTATGTTATTGTCTTCTTTGATTAATTCGAGTATTTCTCGAGTAATCTCTTTATCGCGCATTTCTCTTTCGGCTGCTTTCAAACGTCGACGGGGATTAGAAGGCGGTTTTTGCGTATTCGTTTGACTTTGCTCTTGTTGCTGTTGTTGCTGCGATTGTTGTTGATGTTGTTGTTGATGTTGTTGTTGCTGTGGCTGTTGTTGCTGCTGTTGTTGTTGCAATTGTTGCTCGTGTTGCCGTTGTTTTTGCTGTTGCAGCTGCTGCTGTTGTTGCTGCAATTGTTGCTGCCTTTGCAATAACTGTTGTATTTGTTGCTGTTGCTGTAAATGCTGTTGTTGCAATTTTTGTTGATGTTCTAATTGCTGTTGCACCAATAGGCGCTGCTGTCGCTCACTATCTGGCTCACCCAAATCGCGTTTATTCTCGTTGCCGTCACTTTGAACGCTACACGTCTCATCATCTTGACGTGTTTGATGCCGTATATCACGTTTATTGCGATAGGATAGCGGCACGCCTTTAATTATGGCATCTCTCAGTTTCCAGGCGGTCATCTGCGACACATTCAACGCCTTCGCTATTTCCATAGTTGAAGCGTTCTGCGCCACCAACACTTTCGCCATAGCGTATTTTTCATCATCGATGAAAACGTTAGGTTTACGCGGTTTCTTTTTAGTCGTAGGAAGAGAATTCGTTGATCTATATGCAAGAATAATATAAATCATTAGTTTACTTCCAATTTGCAGTTTACAGTTACGATTCACTTACGTTTCATTATTTTGCAACGTAGAAATCGGACGTATTGACAAATTAACGGGTAATTGATTTCTGAATGAAAGAAAATAATGTTTAATATGCTTAAAGTCGTTCTAAACTAAATTTATTATTATACTTGAAATGTTTATTACGTAACAAAAATTACATGTTTACAAAGAAGAAGAAAAAAAAATAAGAAAAACTGGGCGTAATTCGAAGATGACACATACCCGATAATATTAATTTAGAAAACTTCAACTAGGAGAAGACACAAGGCTTGCCTAGTACGCCGAGGTACCTAAGCGCGAGTGTCGTACTATGGTTGCATTTTAATCAATTTTTTTTTTTTTGATAATTATTTTCACCATTAAACATGTCACGTAAAAATATTATGCATATGCCTGGAAGGTCATTTGTAGTATCGAATCAGTCCTTTTTTAAAAGATTGAATATTTTTGTTTTAAAGATTGTTCGGGTAACGATGCAAGAAACCTCTGAGTATGATGGACCCGCGAGTTTGCCTATTCTATGCACAAAAGTGTGCGAATCATAGCCAGTGGTTGCTGGATGTTTTCAAAATTGCTCGCGTATTACGTTGAACATATGTCGCCGTATAGGCTAAAGACCTTTCAAGAGTGCATGTAAGCTATATAAGAAAATTGGTTCACGAATCGGTTCTATATAGTCTTAAACGCATATATGTGTCGGCTATAATAAATTAAATTTTTTACTTTGTCTCTCCCGAATCGGAAGATATTACGTACATTGCAGCAGCGACGGCAGGAGGGAACTGAGTTAGTATCGGTACTGTTCCGTTCATCAAGACATTGTTTTGCATATCGTTACCTCGGGTTACACTTTGACTGGCTACATTAGTTATACTTAAATATGGTTGATGTTGCTGCTGCTGATCTGGCTGATCATTTAATTTATCAAGGAGCGGCTTATCATCATCAGTCTCGTCGTTGGGATGATTTTCCTCGCTGTCACTATCACTTTCGTTATCATGATGCGACAATCTACTCATTTCAGTGACGTCTCTTAGCCTTAATTGCTGTTGTTGCTGTTGTTGTTGTTGTTGTTGTTGTTTTTGCTGCTGCTGCTGCTGCAATTTTTCTATAGCTTTAGTAGACGATTGTAATAATTCATGCATTTGTACTGCTTGTTCATTTCTCTGTATAACAGAGGTTGCAATACCTTGTGGTATCGATGTTGGTGGTTCTTCGTGAAACTCCTCTTGAAATTCTTTGATTTCGTCTAACGAGTCTTCTTCTTCGCTAGCTAAAGTCTCAGTTTTTATATGTTCAGTTAAGGGCTGATGATTAAATTGCGGTTGATTTTCTACTGCTGAGGCAGGTAACGTCGCCGGTGTAAGTTTAGGGGATTCTGGTGCATCAGCACCGGCATCTTCAATTTCATCATCGACCGGATCAATAACTCTTTCATGTAAACTAACGCCATTCACGAGACTCTTTCGTAAACGCCAAGCGAACGTGCGCGATATGTTCAATTCATTGGCGATAACAGTTGTTGTCGCCTCTCGCAATATCAATTGTTTTGCCAAAGCGATTTTTTTCGCATCCAATTTAATACGAGTGCGGCCCTTTCGTTTATTGTTCGCCATAATTAATCTAAAATTTTTTTTTTGTAAATTAAGTACAAAAAAACACACAGACAGAAATGACGACAGAAATTAATATTTACTTGCGATTGTGTAAATAGATAGCGTTTTCCGGCTTACGTATACCAATTCTTTTTGGGAAATTATTATATTGCACAATGTTCTGCTTAAAAAACTGCTGTAAAGGCCTATAAGAGAGAAGGAATTAAACTTCACATGCAATCATTCGTAAAAAGGGAATAAACTTACATTTTAGCCGTTTTTGAGGGACATCCAGTACGTTTATGCCAACCCAAATGATGGCCAGTGGGGAACAATACGTGACAGTCAGAGCATTGCATCGGCCTCCTGAAAAAGACGAATCCATTCAAAAACGAATCTATATTAAATCAACAACAATTTGATTAATTTATCCCGCACTTACGTTTGATTGCGTCTTTTTTTTACGCAACGTCCCCGTCTTATATGTTTCTCGAGAAAACGCTTATAGAAGTAAGTCTTTTTGCAATTCGAACATTCATAAACTGGACCAGCTAAGCCGTGCACACTCTGCATGTGCGCCTTCAACACTTGTTTCATTTCGAAAATTTGATAGCAATGTGGACACTGATAGCCTTTCATTTGGGCTACAACTTGAGAGTTGCTCACGTTCACCGTAGCACCGTTTGAAGAGCAGACGCCAGCGCCTGCGTCCTCGGACGGTGTAATTAATTCAATTTCCGGTATAAGGGGCAAGGGCTCTTCGTCATCCTGATCTGTATCACTAGCACTTCCTAGGCCGACGCCATCGTTACCGGCCACCCGACCTCCATGAATACCGTTAATTTTACTTAATTGCTGCTGCATGTACTCGTGCATCAGCCTTATTGAGTTAAAATCGAACGATAGTTTTTGACCATTGGCACTTTTAATCTCTCCATTCTCATCGACTTCAGCCTCATCATCTTCTTCGTCATGGTGGGTTACCATTCTATTAGTCGACATCCCATCATCGTCACTATCCTCGTCTTCCTCTTCCCCAGCTTCAGCATTATCATGCCGGCCATTCACTTGCTTCAATCGATATTTATTTGTACCCTTCTCTAGACTCTCGTGAACGTTACAGTTCTCCTTATGTTCATCGTTTTTGATTTTTTGTTGACGATTTGAAACATTTCCGGAACTATGTTGCACCTCTTCTTCTTCGTCATCAGCCTCAGATAATGCAATGGCATTACAGCTTTTCGTCTCAGATTTACTTTCAATTTTTTGTATCAACAGTTGCTGACGGAAAAAATTATCCGCATCTTCGCATTTCTTTTTAAAAAGACAAGCGGATATCGTATTCTTAGCGCAGGTTATACAGACATGTTGGGGTAAAGTATCACCGCGTTCAATCTGCAAAAAATTCAATAAAATTCGAATTCAATTTTATGAAATTTTAACTTCATCTTCTTCTTTCTACTTCTTGTACTTGAATGCCTAAATTATTCTTGCGTACGCTTATTGCGCTTGAGTTGGTGCATCAATTAAAACATAATAAATTCTCTTCACTCCCATTCTCTTCCCATCCATATTTCGTCGTTCACCTAATCAGTTAATCTGTTTCAAATCGAAAGTGTTCCCGAAGACTCTTCGACACAAGGGTATAACTAAGGAATCTATCGCGAAATAATGTAAGGATTTCAGCAAATTTAATTGCATCCTCTCTCGCCCCCAAATATAACCAGAAGACACATGAGACTCTTTCAAAATGCTTTAAATGCATGGAAAAAGTCGTCGACGTTTTAAACACTTGACGGTGAGGCCAAATGGACTAAGTTCCTCCTTTTCAGTACTTTAAAGTGTGTATTGGAACTACGATTATCTTAATGAATCCAGGACTGATTTCGCTTATATTTGGGATTAACAATCCTAGTGAGGAGCCTTGACTAAGTTTACCAAAAAAAAAAAAAAAAAAAAAAAAAAAAAAAAAAAAAAAAAAAAAAAAAAAAAAAAAAACAGATGGCTCTGCTGATTAAAATTAATGACAAACTGCTACTGCTTCCGCTTGATCTCGGGTGAACTGCTTAGTCACCTGCTGGTCAGGCTCTTTAACCCTGAATTCACTATTCGTTACGTTTCCTAATGATACAAATGGTTTTCAATCCATGTTTACTTGGGGCCAGCGTCAAAGCGTCAAGCGTATTCCAAGTCTGCACAGCTGTCTCACAAGTAAATTCTCAAGCACTGGTGAATACGCGTTAGTCCCAATGGTACCTAAGAGTGATTACATGTTGTGATAAAATACCTGACAACCCTAGTTTTCTTGGCATCAATTTTTACTCGAACGTTAAGTTTCGCTGTCAGCGTATTACGGGCACGATTGATTTACATTAAACCAGCCCTGTCTTATTGATCAATTGTGAAGGCTATATGAACTTTTTAACAAACCTTTTGGCACGTTAGCCCTGATATTAGAACCCACAGGGGGAATTTTTCTCAGAATTTCAGCATTTTTTTTAATCACTAGTGAACTGTGGCCTTTTACACGCTCTCTATAGTTTCGCTCGTTCTAATTAATTGCCAAAATTACGACACACTTCAGTCACTTATCAAAAAAAAAAAAAAAACTCTTTTCCACGCACAATACGTACGTCCAACTCTGTTTTTTACGTTTCTTAGATGCGTACCTTAAAAGCCGTGCAAAAAAAAAAACATATGGCGTAAGATGAAAACCCTCCAATTATTTTCACAAAAACAATGCGTAAAACAATTCTAATCACATATTTATAAACCCAAAAACAATTTTTCTTTAGTAGAAAAAAAAAACAAAATAATATTATTATTATTATTATTATTATATAAATTTAGCCAGAGAATAAATTCTAAGACTAAAGTCTTAAAGCACTAGCATCTAAGGCTTTCGGCTTTACTTTTTTATTAATATTATTATTATTATAAACTCTATCGCACTTGAGATTTAAATCCACAAAAAATAAAAATTAGTGCACAGTGAGAAGTCAGTCCATAAGTACAGAAATTAGAAAGAAAAATCAATTTCGCAGCTATTTCTCGCGTGTACGTTTATTATGGACGGGCCCGAAAATGCTATCATCAGTAGATATGTCAGAGATATCTAGCACACCTGTCGTGTTTGATTCAGGTGAAGAATTTCATTCGTTATCAACTGCTTCTGTCAGTATTTTTATTGCTATAAATCGTTATCGTTATTAGCAGCTGGGCATAAAGCGACCGACTTCAACGTATTCGATCAATTGTGTAACCTTCTGTAAGATAAGTAAGAAAGTTTTTGTTAGGATTCGTATTAGAGCAAAAAATAGGTGTAATAAAGTGTCTTGGTCTTATTGGTGAACCGTGTTATTTCAAAATCGGGTAAAGAGGACGGTATAAAAAAATTTGTAAAGGAAAAAAAGGCTTGTAAAAGAAAAAGAAGAGGAGCACAGCAGATGGCAAATATTTATCTTCATTAGGTATGCATGCCTTGCATAACTGTACCACGCCTGAACATTTTTCGATGAAAATATAGCATATGCTTGATCTATTTCTAGGAGAATGCATTGCTTCTGCCCGCTTCCACAATTGTAAAACTTTTTTTATACTCAGCAATACTTGTTGCAACTAAGTTTCAAGGAACTTTGCGAGAATCTCTGGCAACTACAACTTTTGATTAACTACTCAAAAGTTCGAAATACTAAAAAGGGCATCCGGAACGATTTGGAATGGAAGAAATGTAATGATGAACTAACTAGTGAAGAAAATGATTAATTCACTAAGTGTGAAGACGCGAATCTGTGAATATGTGAAACCTGCCAACTTTTGTATATATTTGTATATATTTGTATATATATATATATATATATATATATATATATACAATTTACAATTTATTCAAAAAGATAACAAACAAATGTTACGGCAAGATGAGAAAAATAACAAAGGTTGTTGTACCCCAACAACGTGGTGTTTACATAAATGAGAAGAAACTAAATAAATTCATTAAAACAATTTGAGGAAGAAAAGTAAATTAAATCTTGATGCCGTTTCAGTCCGTTTCTTATCTCATTGGATTCACATTGGAAGTGTTATTGCCAAGGGATTTACGTGATTACTTAGTCTGACAAGATATTTTGAAGCCAGACATTCAATTCGATTATTAAGATATGAAAAATTGAGGTCGTCATGAATAAATAGTTTTACATAAGACGTAGGGTCTTAGATTCATATTTTATACTAATATTGAAAATATTAAAGCATAGAGAGGCTGTTCCTTACACCTACATACCATAATTCTAAATAGTTTGTTGAATACTCTTGTGTTCGTTTATTTCTTAGATTGGGTTGTCATTCTGGACGAATTAGTCAATAGGTTCGCCAAAAGGTTTTCAAACCAAATCACTGACGTTCAGCTTTCATATGATTTTTCTCTATTAATATGAGGGTCAATACATGCGGCCAAGATATTGATAAGACAATTGTTGATAGCGATATTGCTGCCAATCAAAAATAGTGCAGAGCGTAGTTTAGTATTCGATCCGTTCAGCCAAAGTATACTTCATAGGAAATATTTATGTGATCAATAGATGAAACTAGAATTGCTGTGTCATCAGCATATGTCACAATTAAATTATTTTCAGATATCGGAAGTAATGCACTTAGAACACTTCGATCGTGTACTGCATCTCCAATTTTTATTGGACCTATCATTTTCAACTTTAAACAAGTAAGAACGCAGAGACGGGCAAGATCGACCTTTAAATACCCTACACCGCCTTGTCTAACGCAATTCGTATTCTTATCAATTGTAGAACACAAAAATTATATCTCGTCTATATATAAAGGCAGATTTTTCATGTGCGTAGTTCTGAAAAAAGCGGGCCCAAAACGCCACCTAATGTAGTATACGTTTAATCCTTACATAGGGCAGGATTCATAAATGGGCATACAAAGGATCAATTGTCGTGAAAATGGATCTTAGGTTGGGATCCAAAAAATAGGACTCATAGGTTCAAATTTGGCGCAGTTAATTTTTTTATGTTAAATTACTATTATGATATAATTTTCAACGAGGAGCATTGAAAATTATACATTTTTGTCGTATGAACTTCAATTTCCGTTCTATGAGACGCGGTACAAAAATTGTCCCGGCCGGTCTAAAGTTTTCATACCAATTTAGAATGACGAAATACTCTTACTTTGGCCCAGAAATTTTGAAAATTAAAATTTTTTTCCATATAACGACTTTTCGGAATAGGGCGTTGTATGGGTAGTGGTCCAAAAAGTAGATCGATCCGATCAATAGTGTTCGTCCTTGTACCAAATTTCATGAAAATATCTCAAAAATTTGCGATCTGTAGCTTGAACACAAATTTGCATGGACAGACATCAAACGGACAGACGGACAAAGAGGCTTAAATCATTTCAGATAATGATCTTCTCTCTCAGGTAATGATTGTAAATCGATCGGTATAATAAAAGATGGGTCCATCTTAAGCCTTTCTGCATTTTACATATAATCGCACTAAGTTAATAAACCTTGTACCACAAATGGCGTAGGGTATTAAAAAAACAAGTTTGTTTTGTAAATAGGATTTGAGCAGCGGATACAAACGAGTTGAATGAAGTTTTCTAAACTTAAAAAATATTAGATAATCATATTAGACTTGATTGAAGGCCTTTTTCACATCTGTTTTGTGTTTTTGCGAAACACGACGACGACTTTGCTCACTAGTACTACTGCCACTTATTCCTGAATCCGAACTAGCGATCAGGGATAATAAGTTTTTGTTTTAAAACTTTGGGTGACCTTTGTGGATATATTTGCTCCAGTATTTTAGAAGAAGCCACCAGTAAACTAATCGGCCTACAACACCTCGCAATAATTTCTTTTTGACTTATTAGCTTTAGCAGCCACAACTATTTCTCCGCTGTTGCAAAGTAATTCAATCTTAACATATTGTTAATGGTAAGAAGAAGAAAGTCTTTTAATGATAAAGATATAATAGTTATGTCACTTATGCAATCATGACCAGAGGATCGCTTAACGTTTAGTTTGTTCACCTCTTCTTTGACTAGAGCAACTGATATACGCCTGGTAGGAGAGTCCAATGGCTGAATTTTGCTGTGTATTACGGTATTTCCGGTAATTTCCCTCAGATCTATGACAATGTTCTGATCCATTGATTTTCCATTAATTATCAACTTCAACACTACTCTTCACAAATCCCTCCGTTAAATATAACGTCGTCAGGAGTAAAACTGCTATTGAGACTTTTAAAGATTGGATCGATAACCATTTGTGTCTTAAACTAAGTTTCCAAGTTGACGATGCGGTAGAAGAGGTTATTTTACAAATCTTATTCGTCGAGCCGGTTTTCTATCTACTCGTAGATATTGCAATAACTACGTTAACCTTTAAAATAAGACAAGTGATCGGAATCGAGAGGAATCGAAAAGGAATCTGAGGAGAGCTATAAAGGATCTGCACTTACATCTGCCTGAGAAAAGAAATGAACAAATTAACGGCTTTTTCAAATTAGGAAATATTTTAAGCGATCGACCGCACAGGTGCGGAAATTGGTGCAGAAATGTTATGGAAAAAGGCGAAAATGTCGCTTTTTATCTTAAGGAAATTTTTCAACCTAATACAACCTTTGCGCGACACCTTTGCACACGAAGGAAATATTGAAACCTGTTAAGTGAACAGCAGAAAAACATCATCCTCTCGTAACGTACTGTAGTAATGAAATTGTTGCGACAACCCCCGTTTAAGTTATAACGATATGAACACACACAAGTTACACGATTTGTTTTATTTTTAAAACCACTGACTTTGCAATGAAAACAAAATAACGGAAGTACTTTTAAATGCAACAACATCCTCAACATGATCAACGTGAGAATTTCAGTTTGTGTTTTTTTTTTCATTTTTTCGAAAAGTTTTCGATTTACATTTCACTGAATTCTTAGATTTGGGAAATTTTGCAAAATAATGGGTCTCTGCGGATTTTTGATCTGGTTTTGAACTTGCTTTTGTAGCCTGCTCTTGTCAAATGATTCCAAACTGTCATGTGGTTGATGTTTAGTGCGTCCGTTATTTCCTGACAGCTTGCTCCACCAGTTTCATCGACTTTTTTACAGACTGGCCGACTGGCCGACCGAGGTGCATCTTTGGCATCGAAATTTCCGTAACATAGTCGAGTAAACCACTCCTAGGTCCTTCATTCACTCACAAATTTTTCGGCATGTTTTTGCATGTTCTTGCATGGTTTCCCCATTTTATACCCATTACTACAAAATGGGATCTACTCGTTTTGTTTTTTTCCATACTATTTCCATATAAAACTCAAAAGGAAGCTTCAGCGTGAAATTCTGAGTTGATATAGCCATGTCTGTCCGTCTGTGTGTCTGTGTGATGTGTGTTGTTGGCACTCTCCTGGTCGCGAAAATGAAGATATCGGGTTCAAATTTGATAGAAACATGGAAAGTTTGTGCACGCAGGTTGGTACGGAAAAAGGGCCAAATTGGTCAGAGCAGAAGCATGCTGTGTAGCGTAAACTGAACGCGACTCACTTTTTTTTAACAACAGTTTTTGGATTTTTGCTCGTTACTCAGAAATTATAAAAGTTAGAAATTAGAAGAAGTTAGAGCTGTTTCGACGACGATCGTTGGACCGTTGGGAACGTTTAAATCAACTTCGTCGCCTTCATTATTGAACAATAATGTTTTTTATACTCTCACCGCCAAACTATTTTTGCGTTTTCATGACGATATTTATTGGCGGTTTATGTGGTGCTTCGATTGTTTCTACGGTTATCGTTGCCACACCTTCAATTTTTACATTATGATGAACTTAAACTTAAATGCGTTCTCCTTATCATCGGTTAAACGTTTTATTTACCAGTCGCTAAATTCTACTTCATTTGCTCTATTATTACACAACTTTAACTGTATCCACAATATTAACGACCCCTTTACCGCTACTAGGCACGTAAAAATCATTTGTTGTAAAATGTTTTGATTCATCGACAACAGTCCGTTCGAGTTTTAACGGCACTCAAGCGGTGGAAGCACCGTACAATGACGCCTTGCGGTGTGTAGTACCGCGTGAGGAGAGCAAGGGTTGCTATTTTTCGGTTACTCCCCATGCCTAACACCCTATACTGAAAAGCTGGGGCAATTTTTGAACTGCCTGTCATATAATGAAAACGGAAGTTCATGTTGCAAACAGGTATAACTTGCAACGCTTCATCATGAATTTGGACCATCTTAACCTGTTTTTTTGATCCTTCCTCTTAATAAGAAGTTCACGCAAATTGATCCTTTGTAAGTTTTAATATGTGGTGACCCATAATATTATAACAATTTCATACAAAAATGAATTCTACAAAATTTGGACCATCTACGCCTATATTAGAATCCTGCCCTATATAAGAATTAAACTGGTACTACATTAGCTAGCGTTTTAGGTCCGGTTCCCCATAAAGATGCGCTTGAAAAGTATGCTTTTATATAGAGAAAAAATATAATTCTTGTCTTGATCTGATAGATAAAGTGCTATAGGGTATTTAATGATCGGCCTTGCCCGACTATAACATGTTTGCTTGTTTTTACTTGTTTCAAAATAAATATTGAATTTTGCAAAAGAATTAATTTCGGTTCGCAACAGTTTCAACAGTTGATTTTTCATTACAGTAGAACATTATTAGGTATCGATAATGCGATGCATCAAGAATCCAAAAGACAAGAATCTCTTTTGTTTTCACGCAAAAATTTTTGATCTGTGGTATCGTTTGAAGCACATCTTAGGCAGTTTATGGTAGACTTTCTTTTGCTTGATTATTGCTTATCTGCTGTTATGTAAATTGTCTTCGTGAAGTATTTGTAGATATTTCCATATTCGTGCATACATATGTTTTTAGGCCCTTCATCTATATGTAAATATATTTGTGTAAATATATATATATATATATATATGTAAATATATACCTATATATATAAATATGTATATGTAAATATATCTATGTGTGCCCTTTTGGAGGGATATTATTAATTTCTTCTTCTTTTACTTATACATTCTCCCCCTTTAAACTAAACTTTTTTAATTGAATTTTATGTTTATTTTTCAAAGCTTAGTTTTCTATTATTATTATAGTCGTTGCTGTTGTTGCTGTTGTTGTTGTTGTTGTCGTCGTCGTTATTGCATTTATTGTCGTCGTTGGTTGTGTGCGATTTCATATTTATATTCTGTTTTTTTTTTCTTTTTTTTTTTTTTAGTTTCTCATCTCACACAATTATTTAAACTTTGTTCTGAATTATAAGCTATTGTGTATGAGTACATGTGTATGTGTCCATGTATTTGCCTTTACGTTATTTTTTTAATTTTTTTTATTCTCTGCTTACACAACTACATACATATTACACGTATGGCACTATAAACAGTAAGAGCCACTCCCCGTTCATAAAATTTACATTTTTGTTAGTTTAAAAAATTTTATATCGCATGTTTTACATATATATGCGTATAATGGCGTGTGTATGTGTGTGTGTGTGTATATATATATATATATATATACATATATTTTATATTGTAAATAAAGTGATTTTAATAAATTCCATGATTGAAATTTAAGTTTAACAATAAACTGCTTTTATTGTATACTTTCGACTTAAAAAATAATTTTTTGTAAACACAAGCCTTCGAGTCTCTTCAAATCTTTACTTTACTTGTATATGTGTTTATTTATTTTTGTAATTGTAAAATTTTATATTAATTTATGTTTATTTTTTTGGGAATTTTTGGAAATATTACAAGTCGACGTTTTTCCCGTATTTGCGGGAGAAACGCTCAAGTTGGACGTAAGTGATTTTAATTTAAGTTAATAAATATCCTTTTTATGCTCTTAGCGCTCAGCATTGTGCTGGGAGGGTCAGATATGCCGTTAGCAGATGTTTATACATTCATCACTTTATTTATGCACGTGTTGTCGTTGAAAGGTTTCAAGTTCTATAAGCATTTCAAGAATAAATAACAAAGACAGAGATCTTCTAGCGTTTGCCTGCATTTGCTTCTCTGGCTCAAATGGACAAAATTGGATCATGTGATGATGCAAAATAGAATAAAGGCTAGAGAGCTGAATTTAATGGCAATTATATAAAATACTGAAAGAGCTGCACATACTCTTATGCGGACCACCCAAGAATGGAGGTTTACTCGCTTTGTGAGCACGTTTTCAATACGCAGGAGGAAGTTACGGAGACGCTATAAAGTGTATTTATTCTTCTTCGTTACCAGCATGTTTGTAATCGATCTGCCCGCCCGGCTGTCCGCCTGTCCTCTTTTGTATCATTTGAAATTCTTGCACTCATACCTACATTTGAATACAAATTGAAAACGCCTCCGCCTGCAAAAGTGAAAACGAGTGAGTTTTTCTTGCTTGCCTCGGAAAAAGTGCAAAAAATACAACGAATAAAAACGGGCATGTATTCTGTATTCTGTTCGGTATATGTACAAAAATGGAAAAAAGTCAACCACGCCCATCTGATATTATGGAGTATAAAAATTTTTTCCAAACTTTTGTAGTTCGGATTATGTGTATTAAAGGGGAAAAGAGGGTGCGTGTAGTTTTTTTCTTAAAGGTGGAAGCATCTAAAACAGAGGGGAAAGGCTACTAAAGATAAATTCTTCCAAAGGCAAGCAATGCGATTAACCTACGAGGAGCAGCGATTAGATCATATCTGTTAGCCTATTTCAGAGCGCGTGAATGAAAACGCTGACGTCACTCGACTATTAAAACGATACAATCTACAGCGTTAGAAAGGCTCTTAAAAGGGAATTCAGCCTGCCCTAGTTTCATTTTTTTACAGGATATGATTGGCCCACAGTAGCCAAGCAAACTTTCGCTTTATCAACCCCATTTATGGCATAGTGTAAAAATACTAACTTTTCAAATATTAATTAATTTACATAAATACATGTTTTGTTTATTATATTTTGTAAAAAAATTTCGCTAACTAAATTTAGTTTAACTAAATTTTAACTTAAATCCCTCCGAGACTCCGTTTTATAGAATTCTCTTAAGGGCTTAACAGAGGTCGGTAAAAAAATGTTGGTTCGTGTCTTTGCTAGTTATATTTAAATATAACTTTACACCCTTAAGAGAATCATATCAGTAGAATTTATTGGTAGCGAAATGAACGAAAAGTTCAGATTGCAATCTTGGTCTTGGTCTTCAATTTGCAAAACCGATGAAGAAGTCTCGAAGAGGATCTAAAAAGAAATGCCCGAAGGAGTATGTGTAGACAGCTTAAGAATACAAATATTTAGAGAAATGACGCGCGATAAAAGAGACAAATCTAGTTTAACTGATTCATAAAAAGTATTGAGTAAAGTCGTAGCCAACGCAGCACAATGCGTCCTTACTCTGCAGTGAAACATCCCCTAGACATTAACATCCGTTTAAAACGTGACCATACCTTTACAATTCACAACTATGTATATAAATATTGATTTCTGCATGCTCTTCTTCTTAATTTATTTGCATTTCAAAGTACTTCATACAATTACGTTGAAAGCAATTGACTCCAGCAAGAGGGACGAAAGAAAAACATATTAAATTAAATATAAACACTTTTCTCTAATACATCGACTTTTTTAAAGTGAACGCAAACTGGGAAGCGATCGTAAAGATGATCCGTTGCAATCTGTACTTCTGTACTGTACAATCTGTACTGAACTGCAGCAGAGTTCATCAAGGTCGAATATCGAAAATTACTACCTTTAGGTAGCAGAGAGAAGTACATGAATTGGCATCTCATTGCCAGCCGAACAGACAATCTTAAATTAGTTCGAAATATGATCCTGAGTCGACCGGTGTAATAAAAGGTAAGTCACGGTGTCCATGCTATTTGCATATATTTATATATATATTGCCCAAACTTAATATAGTGTAGAGTATAAAAACTGACAAATTGAAAATTAATTAAATTTATTGACATTTGACAGGAAGAGAGAGAGAGAGAAAGAGATAGCCAAAAGCGACAAGAAAGGATTAATTCTTCACGAGAAAAAGTCATCGCTTTCATCAAATGATTTTTTTTACACTCTCTCTTAAACGATAAATATGCATCGGAGATTCCACAAAGTATATATATATATATATATATATATATATTTTGAACAGCGCGTAAGTAACAACTCAAACTGTTAGCCATGTCTGCCGATTGTAATTACGGTTTCCTTCTCAAAGTTTTGCTTTAAAAAATCAAATTCGATTTCAAATGTTCTCTTATAACCTGCACACGGATATCTTCTTTCTTCATCTTCTTTCGCCCCGGCTACAATTAACATATAAGTTAAAAACGCCCACTCAGGCAACGCTAGACTGGAAGATATTCATTACAAAATACCAAAAATTAAAATTTGTTGTCGCATAAAGTCTTACTGACTTGACTGATGACTATATCTTTATATGGGAAAGGATCGAAAAATAGGTCATTGTGCTTCATGTCAGATTTTCAAGGCTGAATTAACTTTCGCCATAAGCTTTTAAAAATTATATTTTATTGCCTTGCAAAAAGTTACTTTTTTTAGGAAAAAGTTTTCACGAGGACGTGAAAATAAATTTCAATTTAACTGTGGAAAGAAAAGAATTCTTTCGGTTTCTTTAGGTCGTTCGAAAGGTATTTTCATATACATTCCCCTGAAATAAATATGAATATGGGTGACATTTTTTGTTTTGACCAGATTACAGTATCAAATATGATTATTTTTTAGAACCGATTTTTCCAAAAAAAAAAATTATTAAAAATAATTGTGAAAAGAAAAGATTATTTAATCTTTAGAGCGTTCGAAAAATATTTTCGCATAGATTCACGTAATGTTTGGAAAAAAAATTTCCTATAAATTCACGTCGTGTATAATATGCAAATAGCTAGAGCCGAACTACTTAAGAGAACTCTGTTAAGGTCTTTGGGAAATGTCTTTGCTCAAATTTATATTCACACACTTACACAAGAATATAAAATATAGTCTCATCTCCTCTACACTTTTTCCGACTGATTGGCCGATTTTTATTTTTGTAAATAAAACAGAGATCGATACACGATCGAAATAACAGCGAAGCGAAATTTCACTCTCTTCAACCGTATCGCATACAATCTAATGATGGGTATTATAAGGATTTGGATCATTCTCAACTGAGGGACTATGAATCTTGGAGGTAGGTTTTGTTAGAGAGAGAAAGCTCTATGAGCATTGTTTTTGTACAAATCATTTCTTAAAGATTGAAGATACGGTTTTTATTCATTTCTTTTCTCACTGCAATGTCATTATAATGAAATGTTTTTGAAAAGCAAGTGTCATGGAAAAGTGTTTCGTATACGTATACGTATATGTCGGCACAGTTTGCACTTAATCGACTTAGTGACAAATAGCAGAAAATTAGACTGACTTTCAAAACGCTGCAAAATCAGTCTATAATTGCGATCATTGTAAAGAGCTAGACGAAGTCTGCAATAAACTAAACCTTCTGATCGATTTACATCAGAGAAATAAATATATTTTCTCTAGATCGATAATTGTCGAAACAAACTGAGACTACGTCCTTCTAACTACTGTTGCTTTTTTAAGTTTTCAAAAATAAAATAAATTCAAGGTAATCTACTGTTGCCGCATTTCCTTTTGAACGAATTCGCCAGCCAGCGAAATTTTAATCAAGTGTCCACGATTCTCTTCGTGTCCCATGTTAAAATACTGCGAGTATTGCGTGTATTTTATAATTTCCTGCCCACAATGACACATTAATTGATCGGGTCACGGTGTGTTATGTCACATGTGCCTAGACATGGGACCAAGGGATAATTAAATTAATTTCTTTAATTTCAGAAATTAATTCGTTTTACGTTTAACTTATCAAGTGAAAGTCATTCAAACAAATTTTGCAAACTCTTAAAAAGTGTGGCTGTCGTGTGCACTTGCAGGCAACCTATTCAAAATATATATTACGCCACTATTTCGAACTGCTATTGAATCTTGTCGAATATTAAAAGAATTTTATTTATCGACCGTCTCGGCAGAAGTACCGATAGATTTGTCAAAGACAATACGAAATATTTTGAGAAAGATTTCTTAATTTCGAAACAGAGACTTCTTTAAGGTTGAGCTTGTGATAAACACATAGACATGAATCGCAGATGCAACATTTGCATTGTTGGCAAGCAATTGAGTGATCTTTCCAAGCTAAACAGGTAGAAAATAATGCGATCTTGGCGTTAGGTGATGCGTGACGAAACTATTCGAATTAAAAAAATTGTATTTGTAGTCATTGCAGAAATAACGGATGGAGGAACTGATGCATCATGTTGATGATTCTTTCTTTCCCTTTCTTTGTTTCATCATCCAAGGGCTGCAATTGGTTTCCACATTATTCACTTTCGGTCTTTGAAGATAATCAATAGCGTACGCCTTAAAAAATCGAAATGATGACTTTGCCCACAAATGGATCGACCTTCGTCTTCCTTAGATTCGATTCTCAATTTACGATCCATTTGCTGAATATTTTGATTCAGACTTCCTCACAATGCTATTCTCAGTTCCTTATGAGCAAGTAAGGTACACTTCTGGCCCGCAATTTTGCCAGATTCCCAATACAAAAACAAACCAAAACTCAATATACAATCCACAGAATGTTTTTTTTTTTTTTTTTTTAAATGTCTACGATATCCATAAAGTCATTCACATATTCACTCGACCGTTATTCTATATCTTGTGGACTCCGTCATTAATTTTTGCTGTGGTCACACTATTGCCGCTTCGCTTGTTTTGACCGCCAGTCCAAAGACATTCAGCGGCGATTTATTTTTAATATTGAAATGATTAAAGTTGTTAAAGAATCGAAATATGTTTTTGTATAATTTCGTCATCACTGATGATGAGCAATGAATCCCTTTTGCCCGTCCCCGTCAAAGGTAGCAACAAAAATTGAACATACAACCCTGTACATGATGATATTCTATAGAAACTTCTGTTAAAGCTGTTAAAGTTAACCATACAAAGAGCGAGTCTAGCAATTACAAAACGATAATATGCAAGAAGATACGATGACAAAGTCATTTTTCGGCTGAATAATACTCGGCAATGTATTACCAAAGAAAGTGGGCAATCGATTTAGTCGCATATGTCGAGCTATTGGGCCTTACATTCTCTCATATGATTTAAATCTGGCCCCTTGTGAATCGAATTTACTTCACTCGATGCAAATTGCGTCGATATCACGATTATCTCAAGTGCTGAGTCGCTCCTACGCTCAGCAATATGTCAAATAAATGACGTCTAGACGGACGCATTAGATATATTCCCAAATAATCTTTTGAAGCAATAGAAGAAGAGTTCATTTATTATATATGTAAGAGTGCAAGAGTATGCGAAATTGAATTTTTCAAAATCTATTACTCATCAACACCGCCCGAGAGCGATAGCTTAAAATATATTGAGATCAAAAAAAAAAACGCGACAAAAACTTGGTCGTTTACAACGGCAAAGTAATAAAAAAATTTTTGTTTTTCTCACTCTTAATATGAAAATAAATTAAAAAAAAAAAAAAAAAAAAGACGTAATATATTACATGAATGCTTACATACAAATGTGTTAAATCAGACAAGTTAAGAAGGAAGTGAGAGAAAAATAATAAGATTTAATGTGTACAGCAAACATGTAATGCAACCATATATATATATATATATATGGCTTACATACACACCTGCGCATTTGAATAAAGTTACTATGATTCGAATCAGAAGAGTTTTAAATAAATCTTCCATCGATCGAGGCACGCACATAAGCGTAAGTGTAAGCGCTTACTATTCTTCTGTGAATTGAAATTCTAAACTTGTCGGAGCAATTCGCCACAAAGTGGACGCAAATCGATGACAATCATAATGATTTTGGACTTAATACAATAGAAATCTTTGCAAAAATCAACTGAAACCTAAACATTTCATGCCAAAAATTTCATTCTTTTACGCTTGCAGCAAATTGCAGTGAAAATGATTAAATTAATGTATTACGTATAGACTATCATTCCGATCAGAAGTATCCATGTACAAGTAATATGCAAGTTCTCGCATTTTTTTCGCATTTCGCAAATTCGTGAGTCCACGTTTCTATGAAGGCAGGCAGGCAGGCAACTATGCCTGAATAGCAAAAAAGAAAAAAATTTAATGCAAAATATACCTTACAGCGGATGTGATTTATTTATCTTAGTAGAACTATTATTGTATCCAATCCACCATCGAAACAGAGATTCTAGAACTGGTAACACGCATCAGAAAAAATCTCAAGTCAAGTCCACACTCTTGTTTAATGTATAAAATCTCAAGTAGCAAGAGGTGAAAAAGAATCTTGAAATTTGTCATATAAACGTCTAGTTGATGAGTATAAAATAAGCTTAGCAATGGACCGTAAGCTGTTCATAATAGCTTCGAAATAATAATTGGAAAGTTAAATATATTCATTTAATTGACACACATATATACACACGCGAGCGCGGCACACGAGTTCGCAGTGGTGGTAGTAGCAAACTACAACAAGGAATTATTCTCCGCGCTAATGACGTTATCGAGACAATTCGCACTTGACTCATGCCGGCAGGACATGAATCTGGCCGTCCTAATAACATCCAGGAATGGGATGGAGGGAGTGCCCGCTTAAAGTGGACGGCGTCGAAATATTATCACAGCACGCAACTCGATACTTAAGGATCATGATTGACTACAGATTGTCATTTAAAGCGCACCTTAAACGTCGATTGCAGCAAAAGCACTCAAGCGATTAATGGCCAATACAAGGATACTCAAACAATACCGGTCGAAGTAGTAGGATCCATCATTTCGATATGGATGCATTCTGGGGCATAAGGCAACACCAGCATACGCTCATATAAAAAAGGTATCTTAGCAGCGTATCACTTGTGTGCCTTGAGAGCAAAATGCATCTTTTCGCACTACTTCTGACAATTCCGCCATAGTCATTGGAAGCATGATGACAATCGATCTCCTGGCTAAAGATGCAGGTTACATGATAGAGGCACAACACGGGCGAGATAGACTATCAAGCTGAAGACTACCGTGAAAACGCTGATAAGGCACCGAGTGATCAATGAATGGTAGGTGCGTTGAAGGGCATCCGCGAAGGGAAGATGGGCGGACAAGCTCATTTCAAAGTTATGCCTGTGAGGTAGATTTTGACTTTACCCAACTACATGCCAGTCATGGGTGTCTCCCAACGGTTTCAATCGGTATCGGCTTAAATTGGTGTCTAGCCCTTTGCTCAGGTTTTGCAATATTACAGAAGACGCTGGACATGTTGTTGTCATTTGAGTGTCCAAAGTATCAAGACGAACGACAAAAACTACAGACGGAAATTGGAGAAATTCCTCTCTCAGACATACTCGTGACACATACGCTGCACAAACTTAAACGTTAGAAAGCGCTACAAATGCTTGCCGTAATCCTATTGAAGAAACAAAGAAACGAAGAAGAGCGCCAAGAACGAGGAGCTTTTAGATAGTACCTAAACGGCGATTCGCCCTGTGGAGGTGATCGTGTAAGTGATCGTGTTATACGGTAGACGATTTTTAGCAAATTAAAGTCTCACATTGCCCCAAATGAGCGGCTTTCGACACTTTTCCATCTCCAAAATAAAAAAAAAAAAAAAAAAGCGCTCATACACACACAAACCCATTGTAAATCCCTGAATGCTATTTTGTAATAGCAAAAATGAAAAAAAAACTCCACATCACTACAATCCCGATAATTGCTTGGATTAAATCGAAATCTAGATAGATCTTAAATATGAATCAGTCTCAACCAAGATTCAGATAAGATAAGAAACCGATAAAAAAAAAAAAAGCGCTAAGTCAAAGTGAGGTTTTTCTACGCTTTGTATACCTAGAAGTTAGTTTGAAAGAAAAGCGCTACGAGCGATATAAAACCTATAGAAATTGAGCCTCTCTAACGTGGTTTCATTTTCATTTTCGTAAAACAAAAGATTGTTTGCTTTGATTTCAAAACAAAAATAAATAAAAATTTATTTTTTTATTAGAATAAAAAAAAAAACGAAAAAAGAGGAAAGAGGAAAGAAAGATTAAGTTCGCCAAATAACTTGACTAATGTAAACGTTTCCATTTTCAATTTATTTATTTTGCGACTACGAAACTTCTCACAGCCAGACCTCATAAATAGTGCGAGAATTTTGAAAATTGATTTGTAATTCTGTAAAGTAATTAATCGTTGCTTAAAGAGATTAACGTCGCTGTCAACAAATCTCAAGCTTTGGCGAAAGATAGATCCGACAGCACGGGCAGCACACACCGACTGACTTTCCACAGCAACTACGATCATTATGCATTGTGAATGATAATTTGCGGATTCCTACCAGATCTGCACAATTGTAATCACCCCTTCAGAATTTTAAGTAGATGAACGCTAAGTCCAAATTTACATTTTGCTCTTTGCTTCTTTTTTTTCAATCCGACTATTTTTCGTAGCATGGCAGTAAGTTTTTCTTTGCCTTCTCCCTAGTTTTCTTTTCTTGCGTTTTTTTCATATCCTCATGATCTTCTACGCTCTTTTATTATACACCACACCACTTGTCGTACAGGGAATAATAAAATTGTGGCGACATATGAAACACCCAGAAGAGCTTAAGATAGACCCATCGAGCTATCATATCCATCGAGCCAGATTCATTTTCTGAATCGATCAAAGCTTGTCTGTCCGTCTGATGTTTACCCATGTAAGTTTGGGGACAACCCACAGATCGCAATTTTCAAAAGATCTTGATGAAATTTAGTTTCGACCCTTCGATTCTTAGGAAAATGAAATTGGTCCGGATCGGTCCAGTTTTGCGACCACTGCCAAAAAAATTCCAATATTCAAAAGTTTGCGAAAAAACTCACTGTGTAATAGCATTTCATCATTCTAAATTGGAAATGAAAAATTTGGCTTGTCTGGGGCAATTCTTTGATCCCCGTCTCATATAACCATTCCTACGAAAACTGAATCTTTCTATGGTACGAAGGTCTAATTTTCAATATCTCATTGTGAAAATTGGCTGATAAGAGTAAATTGACCAAGAAATCAACCTAACCAAATTTTGGGCCACGAAGGTCCTTCTTTTGATACCAGCACATATAAGAAATCTTAGGAAATGTAGCCTTTCATGTATCAAAAAAGCCTAACTGTTAATATGTTATAATGAAAATTTGTCCATGATAGTGAAGTGACAGAAAACTTAAGTGGACCGAACTTGAAACACAAGGATCGAATTTTTGGGCCCCAGTCCATATCAGATTTGTCATGTATGATAAGCTCTTCAGACGAAGCTTTCATTTTTAATATTTTATGATGGCAACTGACGTATGGTAGTAACGAAATAATCAAAACAAAAAAATTAACAGGAGAAAAATTGGAACGCATAGGTCTATTCTTTAGACCCTAACACATATATACACAAACGCTTAAATGGAAAGAAAGTCTAATTTTGTAATTCTCTATGAGGGAAATCGTAAAATAATAAATCTTCTAGTAAGTAAATTAAGTTCGCTAATGTTGTATCACATCATGTCATGTTACGGACATCCTTCAATACGCACGCGTTCATGAAAAGTATGCCTTTGCATAAAAATAGCGGGTAACTTGTTTTTTTGTATTATTATCATAACAAATGAATAACTGTGGGTTAGGCGAAGCAGTGTAGGGTATTTAATAATCGGCCTTGCCCGACTATAATATTCTTACTTCTTTTATAATAACATATGTTTTTTGCTCTTGGCATTATTGTTTTTAACCCATAGAGCAAAAACTTAGTATCACTTACAAATTCTGCATAAGTTATACAGAATTGAAACAATTCTATATAAAATTAATTCTAATCTATATACAATTGCGTTTATTTACTTTGAGTTTTTGTATAGAGTGAGCGAGAGAGGTTGAATTGAAAAGCGCTTCCTATGTATAAACAAAACTTAAATGCATCCATTTAGTTGCTCAGCATTGTGTTTTTGCATATATATATATATATATATATATATATATATATGCATATATGTATATTTACGTCATCTATATATATATATATATATTTATATATGTAAAATATATGTAAAATTTCCGGTACCGGTAAACTGATTACAACTGAAAAGAGGTTAAAAGAGGTACTAAAAGTAAATTATAAAAAATTGGGTGTAGGGTGGAGTTCGAATTTACATAGTTGCATGAACATGTTTAAATGCACACATGTATACAAACAATGTACCTATAACTCTCCCACACATTTATGGTACTTAACTATTTCCTTGATGGCATCATACCACATCGTACTAATACCACTACTCCACTACACCACTACACACACGCAGGCACACTTATTCCCGATTTATTCATTTCCTTAGATTCCTCAGCACCAGCATTTTCTTCTTTTTATGTTTTTTTAAAGAGCATTCAATGTGCCCTGTCTGCCTGCCTGCCAGCCTGCCAGTCAGCCTGCCTGCCTGCCTGCCTGCCTGCCTGCTTGCCTGCCTGCTTGCCTGCCTGCTTGCCTGCCTGCTTGCCTGCCTGCCTGTTTACTATATGGCCCCCCCCCAAAAAAAAAAAAAAATTGCCAGCAAATCAAGGAAAAAATACTCGTCATACCTTTTGGTGCTGAAAAATCTCGCATACAAACACATAAACACACACACACACACAAAACTAACACTAAGAACTGTGTACTCGAACTCAGTCTCTTTCTAATACTTAGTCAACCTGCCACCAGTTCAGCCTCAAAATTCATATACGATTCAATTGAATATACATATCAAGAAAATACAAAAACAACAATATAACAACAACAACAAAAGCGAACACAAAATGCTTATAAAACTAAATTAGGAATTTTACAAGAGACGGAAGGAGATGTTTGATTCGTCGTTGAGCCGAGAAAGCGAAGAGACGGACGAATATTTTTATCGTACATTAAACTATGTTTTTGCTGGATTTATGAAACCGTCATAAAAACAGCCATTGAATAAAAAGAAAATAACAAAAACAAAAACAAAAAAAAAAATAATAATAATTCTTCATAAACCTGCCAGAGCACGAACGAATTCTATGGGGAAAGAGAGTGAGCGAGAGAGAGCAAAAGAGAAAGAGCACACGATTAAATAGACATTTTCAAGAAATAAATTCAAATAAAAATTCCAAAAACAGCCATTCAAACGGTAAATTTCATAAGCGAAGCAGTAAAGTAATAATATATAAAATAAATGTTTAAATAGTACATTCAAGCACATACATTACATACATAAACATATACATACACACACATATTTTATTGTAAATGTATGTGAACACAATTACATATCTCTCTATACGTATACGTATACATATACGTACATGCATGTATGCATGCATACGTACACGGATGGATATGTAAAAAATACAAATATATTCATACGTACCTATAATATTTTCAATAAAAGGAAAGAATATTAAAGCCAACTAACATATAATCGTACATACAATACACTTACGTATGTTCGTTCGTACAAACCCTTATAAGAGTTGAATAATAATAAAATAGAATAATAACGTTTATATATACATATATATATATATATATATATATATATATCTATATATCGTTGATTGTGCCTCAATATCAACGCGAATGAACATATTTTCTTCTTCTTCGTTTTGTTTTATTTTCCAGTTAATATTTTTGTTTTAAAAGAAATATAAAAGCAAAGGAACGTAAAAAATTATTTGAAATATTTCGATTTCATTTACATACACATACACTGACTGACTGAGTGACTGACTGACTGACTGCCTGCCTTACGTAAATACTTAAAGTATGATATTTGACAAATAAAATAACTCTACTAATGAATTCAGAATAATAGGCATGTAAATGATGAACGAACACACACATTATCACAATATTTTACCTAATACTTGCATACAATAGATGAATAAAAAAATTTTAAAGTAATCATCGAAAACCTAATACACTGCATACATTTTAATATCCTACACCACTTCTGAGATAGGGTATTTTAAGTCTGTGCGGGCGTATGCGACACCCACAAGGTCTTAAGACAGACCCACCTTTTATTATACCGATCGATTTAGAATCATTCTAGCTTGTCTATTCGTCCGTCCATCTGATGTCTCGCCATCTTTTTTATAGTCCGCACCGAGGTTCCAAGTTTCGGGATATTTTATTATCGTGCTCTAACCCAAAGACGAACGCTATTAACTATGGTTTGGGCCCCAATCGATCTAAGATTTTTCAGGAATAGTTCGCCCCTCAAAATGGATTTAATTTTTAATAGTTTATAATGAAATCTGCTACTGGATTTAGATCACATAGTTGTAGACCACAACGCATGTAGACCAAATTTGAGCCATATGGGTTTATTTCTTGGATCCCGCTCGCGATCAAATTTCTCATAAATAGTAATCCCTTCAGAAAGTTGAAATTTTAATATTTTACAATGAAAATTGACCGATAGTAAGACAACAATCCAGAAAATGAGCCTTAGGAAATTTGGATCAGATAGATTGATTTTTTCGGACCCTAAAATATATATATATAAGGGTTATGATTAAAAGCAAGCCCTTGTATGGCGAGACAAGACAATTTCTAGTTTTCTAAGATGGCAACTGAAAAATAATGAAATTTTTGGGAAAAAAATTTAGTAACTAAATTGGGATCACGACATATAATGTTTTCGGCATCCTCCAATATGGGGCCTTTCCATGCATATAATGCGTACTTTGTTGGTGTATTATTAGCGAAGCACTGTAGGGTCTCTAATGGTCGGCCTTGCCCCACTATAATGTCCTTACTTGTTTTTGCCAGAAAAAAGAGTACGGATGGGGGAGTGAGACTTTTTGTTTTATGTTTTTTATGTTTTAAAGACTAACTGAAGAGGCTGCACTTATCACGTTAGAAACAATGCACCTGTCGATGTTTTTCCCACTCTGGCTTACGGTTTTATTTTAAAGTGGAACGCACATAAACACAACCTTTTCCTTTCCTTTCCCATCTTCTATCAATAATCCAGCTTGACTCTTAGCTACAAACGTAGAAAGCAAGTGAAAAAATTATAGTGGAACACGGGCCGCCATAACACCAGCCATCGTCGATCACAATACAGCCATTCACGAGCAACGAGTTTTTAAAATAAATATAGGTTTGAGAGATATTTTTGAAGAAAAATAAAAATGGGAAAAATCAGTTGACGTTTTCCTTGCGTCACAATTAAATACCCTACAACAAACTACAGTTATGTATATAACGACTTGTCAAAATATGGCTTTCCATATAGGAAGTGCTCGAAAAATTGGTCCGATTCGAATCATTTTCAATAGCATTCGTCCTTGGGCCAAATTTCATTAAAATTTCTCAAACATTGCCGCCTATAAAGTGAGGACAAGAAAACAAGACCGACAGCTGGATAGCATGGGCAGACAAGCTTCGAATCACTGAATATCTGAATCGATCGGTATAACAGAAGCTGGGTCCATACCAAATTGTTATAGGCGTTGCATAGATCCGCACAAACTCAACATAAGTTTGTATACCACAGTAGTAGCGTAGGCGGTAAAAAATAAAAATAAAAAACAATAAAAATTGAAATCCGAATATCTTTTTTCATTGAGCGAGTAAAGAAGGTCCGCGTGAGTGTCTTTCTTTCTTAGTTCACACTTTTCAGATTTTTGGCACATTTTTTCTTTTCTTTCTTTTTTTTTCTCCAGTCATCAAATGCATTCATTTCACCCCTAATGACACTTATGAGACTCATAAAGCAGCAGAGTAATAAAGACGAATAAGACTCAAAAGGAGTGCGTATTGCACTCTCTAAAGGAATACATTTTGTCATCTTACTACGATGCAAACAAAATGTGTCGCGATATTTGACTTATGTGTAAATAAAACATTTCATTACATTCATGAATACATGCATACATAATTATAATCTCTTTCAGTACCATTCTTAATGGAAGAGAATAGGACAACAACACTCTACACATTTTTACGACGGGACCTTTTAAATTGTTAAGGTAAGTAAAGGGATGTAAGTAAAGCACGAAAACCTGGAGATATAAAGTTCGTCGATATATTGGTTCGTCATTGTGTATTCATATACACTAAGCGATTTTATGAATTTTATGAATTGATTTACTTTCACAGTCACGCATTAATTTTCCTAAGTTCGATGAAAAAGATTCATCGGGTGACTATGCTATTGTTGCGTCTCTACCGCTGTCATAAATGTTGCTAAATGCTGTCTAACAGCTGATGAAGATTTTTATAAAGCGATAGAGTTCATTCTCAAAAGGCTCGCTCAAACTTGGACAATATCATCAAAATGACAAGGAAATGCATTGAATGTGATCAGCGAAAAAGGAAATTGCTTAGGATCGTTAATGAACTGAAGCGCCTCAAATACTATAGCTTCACACTGATAGATTTGAATTATTTGTTAATTATAATCCTGATATTCATCATCGGCAAACTTTCTTCTTCTTGCTTTTTTTTTTCTTTTTTCTTGATTTTTGAAAAATAACAAAACTTAAAGAAAACTAAGTTAACTTTTAACCATCAGCTCAGATGAAAATAAAAAGCTTGCGATTCTGCTTTCATTGTAGACTTTTCGAAAGATCGATCGAGCTATCTTTGCTACGTAGAGTATTTAGATGGTCCCGTCAAATGTTTATATCAAATTTTAAACAAGCATTTACTGAAGATTTTTGTCCATTGCAGGTGGATTGACCCTGTTAACCTATTTACTCTACTTTACTCCCCCCTGTGACATGTGGATGGTATATTAAGTTTGTGCGGATGTATGTTATACCGAGAAGAATTTTTAAAAAAGATCGACTTTCTCATATACCGTTTGATTGGGAAACATTTTCTGCATGAATATAACCTCACCTTGTCCCAGTGTCACGTTTCGGTGTATATTCGCATTTAGCTTACAGGTCAAAGTTCTGGAAATATTTTAATAAAATTTGATCGAATTTTGAGTAGTTTAAAGTGAAAATTGTTCCATAATACTAATTGGACCTGAAAATTGAACTCCGACATATTGGGACTACGTGGATCGCATCCCATTGCGTATGAGATTTTTTGCGTGAAAAGTTTGTGCTTCATGCAGTACACAAAATCGAATTTTAAGCATTTTATGACGAAAATAGGTTAAGGTGAGCTCACCGTTTAGACCAGCTTTCATCGGAGAGCTCCCCACATAGAAAGTATGCCTTTGTATAGAACCAAAAGATAATTTTTGGTATTTTATCACGAAAATAAATTAACAGCGAGTAAGAACATTATAGCGAAGCAAGGTCGACCATTACATACCCTACACCGCTTCGCCAAGCACAATTATTAGCTCGTTTTTGAGAAATAAGTTATCAAAAATTTCACTTTATTTTCACTTCCATTCCATGAAAGCCTGCATATTGGAGAATGCCCGTCTGAAGCATCGTCTGACGTCATCCAAATTTTGCAAAATTTATTTACTTCTCACAAATTTTACTATTTTTTAAAGGTCCGCCACAGAAAACTAGAAATTATGTTTCCTCTCCATATAAGGGCTTGGTATTCGTGGTGACCTTTGTTAAGATCTTAAAAATAGACCTAGGTGATCCAAATTCCCTACTGTTCATTTATTATTTTTTTTTTTTTTTTGCTAAATTGCTTCTGTGGGCCAATTTTCATTATAAAATATTTAAAATTAAATCTCTTTCTGAGAGGCTTACTAGTCATGAAAGATTTTATATGACGGGGTCTTCATGAAATAGACCGAACCATGTGGTTCAAATTTAGTCTACTTAATTTTTATGTCAAACTACTACCATGAACAAATATTCATCGTAAAACCTTAACAACATGGCCTTTTCAACATATAAGGAAGAAACCTTATATGCGATGCTATCCGAACCACGTGGTCCAAATTTATTAAAGTCGATTTTTTTGTTAATTTCCTATCATGAAGCAATTTTCACCGTCAAATATTGGATATTAGGCGTTGTTACTATATAAAGATTCCGTTTTCGTAGGAACGGTTATAGGAGAGAGAAGCCCCAGCCGAAGCAAATTTTTCATACCCATTTTGAATGTTAAAATATTATTATGCAACGAGTTTTACTAAAAAAATGTTGAAAATTGTAATTTTTCTCCGCATAGCGACTTTTCAAATTAAGGCATTACATGGGGAGTGGTCGAAAAAATGGGCCGATCTAAGCCATTTTAAATAGCGTTGGTCCAAAACATGTTCGCGTATCAAATTTAATCAAGAGATCTCAAAAATTTCGACCTGTACAGTCTCGCACAAGGTAGGCTATTAAATACCTTACTCCACTTCACTTAATGTAATTATACCCTACACCACTTCTGATACAAAGTATGTTGAGACTGTGCGATGTATGTAACGCGCAGAAGGACATAAGATAGACACATTATTTATTCGATCGATCGATTCAAAATCATTCTCTGAATCCAGTTAAGCCTATCTGCCCGTCCATCTGTCTGTCCGCATATAAGGTCATCGCATATAAGGACTCCTCCAATACTTACTCCAAGACTTTCATGCAAGACATGCCTTTGTATGAAAGTAATGTGTAACATTTAGTGTTTTATTGTGTTAGACGAAGTGTTGTAGGGTGTCGGTCTTGCTAACTTGTTTCACATAACATTACACATATTCTGTGTTTGACGAGCATACAAATGTACCGCGAAAGAGGTCGGCACAGTTAACCGATCAAGAATACATATAGTTTAGAGAATCTGCAAGGTTTTCCTCCATGGGTGTTGCAAATGTTTTGATAAAACAATCATTTCAATATATTAGGTTATCTAAAAAAATATGAAGCTTTCAAGAAGTTATAGTTAAAGTCATACCATCTGGCTAGTAAATGTTAACATTCACAAGAAAATTGCACTCTTTTTGCTATAAGGCTCAATATTTTTTATATTATCCATTATATAACTTAGAGATCGAAGGCACTACTCACTCTAAAATAAGTATAAATTCTTTATTTCCCTGCTTGCGCGCCTGCCAATGTGTTTGCTCTGTCTATCCGTCTTCTTGCTAATGTGTGTGTGTGTGTGTGTGTGTGTGTATGTGTGTGCATATTTGTTTATATCTTAACTATTTATTACCAAGCTAGCGAAATTCATTATTCATAGGCTATCACCCATTTCTCTATACCATAGTTTAAATCGGTTATTTTTCTTCTTCGCCTGTAAGATTTCTTTTATTCATTATCTTCTTCTTTAAACAATCGTTTTCTGTTATTCTCTATTTCGTGCATACACAGACAACTAGTTCTAAAAATCAAATTTTTTCCCATAAACTAAAACGATAAAGAGAGAGAAGGAAGATAAGTAAGTCGACAACTACTTTCATATTCTGACTTATTTTTAATTATCTAATAAAACAATCGCATTATATGACCAGCGTTACTTTTGTAATCGCGTATACAAACGCACATAAATGAACGAAAGATATACGCACTTGAGTGCAAATATTAAATAAAATATTATTTTGAAAATTTCATTCATTTCTTTATGTTAATGTACATCACATTAAACTTATTGGACTTTTGCATATGTAAATTGGCAATGTCCAAATATGTATATATATATATATATTCGTAAATAAGCATACAAACTTACATATATATATATTATATATATATATAATATATTAGAGTATAAACGAGGAGAGTGAATGAAGTTAAATTAAATGAAATTTTACATATGTACATATACGCATATATATGAAATGCACTTATATAAGCACATACACCAACGCATCGCTGCTGTGTTACTGTGTATTCCATAAGTGCTTAAATTAATTTCTTTATAATTCGTTTAAAAATATTTTAATTAATAAATCGCAATAAATCAGCACAATTTGCAATAAAATTATATTCAGCATAAACTCGACAACAAACAATTATAATTCTTAATAAAAATGATTTTTATGAGCTAGTTATTTATTATGGAACGAAACAAACTGCATTCCAATTTCGATTCCGAATATTTTCATATATTTTCTTTTCTTTTCTTTATCTATATTATGCAGTACGTACCAAAAAATTATCGAAAATATACGTAAATGCATATTAATATTTATTAAACTACTTTTGTGTGTGTGTGTGTGTGTGTGTGTATGGGTGAGAGCGCGAATGCAACCCTTTCTTTTTATTTATTTATTTATTTATTGTTTTTGTTTTACTACTTAATTAATATTTAGAAATTACAAAACGAGAGATGAATGAAAGGATGAATTAATTTCATAATAACGGGAATACTCTTAAGGTGCGCTTTAACACGTTCTCGGACAATCTAAACTCACATCGGATACTAATACGATCACTTTTCACAAGCAAATTTTATTGCCACGTGCAGTGATTCAGTCATGCCTATGTTCGCAATAGAACGACAACAGCCGATGAACGTAGACTATGCTGCCAAATTTTACCTAAGAGTTCGTCCATCGTCCTGTTCACGCAAATTATGCAAAAAGAAAAGAAAAAAGATACAGAACAAAACGAAAACACTGCATATGCAGAAGCCGTCCGCGAACGTGTTAAAGTGATTTTTTTCTTTTCATTCAAGATAAGGAATTGACTTAAAAAAGTCCACGTGCAGGCCTAAGCTGTAAGGGATCAATGAAACAATGCAGCATACCCAACCCTTAAAACAAATGCATTCTTACACGGGTTTTGTGTTCTAGCGCGATTTCCAAAAAAAATAATTTCTTTCAGTTCTAATTTTCACAGTGCCTTCCAGAAACTTACGTATACAACAACAAAACATAATTAAGGCACTGACGTGATCAGAAGTCGATTACAAATGTGTTAGTGATTTGGTCTATTACGGGAAATACCCAAATTTTATAATCAAACGCGACAGTTGTGGTAGACATATCTGACATATCTGCTACTGACGATAGCATTTTTCCATCGAGTCCGTAAAAAACGTGCAAAACGTTGCGAAATTGCTTTTTATTTCGATTTAATTTAGATTTTTATATGTTGTACTTATGGACTGAATCGTCACTGTACAATAATTTAAATTTTTTTTTCTTTTTTGTTGCAATAAAAATGAATTTCATTAATATTTAATACGATTTTCATGATTCCCTTTTTTTGCACGATTTTTTTAAAGAAATATGTATTTATTTTTTCCATTTTACACGTTTTTTTAAAGTTGTGGAACATATCCCGAAATTTAGCACATCTCACAGGTATATTTTTACACGTTTCTTTTTGCCCGGTTTTCTAGGTAATATGTGTAACGTGTAAAAAAAGAATTCATCCCATCAATCATGTATAAGAAAGTGCCTATGGCCAATTTGCATCACTACGAGCAAGACGAGGTAAACGAGATTTATCGCGATTTTGGAATAATTAAGAAAGCAAAACCCATTGAATCTCTTCACACGTATTCCCGGCTCAATCTTTATAGTTTTTTTTAGTTAGTTAGTGAGTTAGTTTTATAACCTGATTTCCATATAACGCAGCGCGAAAATTAGCACCGCTCTCCTATAACGGGTTTTTGCCCGTTTACCCGTTACTCGTTACTCGTAAACGAGTAGACGAGATTATTCCCATAAGATGGGAAAACAGTAAAGCATAGCTTTCTTTGAATTTATTACTTATTTCCGCGATTCTGCACAACGCGGTACGAATGCATTTGCAATCGCAGTTTGCAGTAATTCTGAGTTTCCTTTAACGCGGCATTATTTATTCTTATTTTGTCTAAAAACTTTTTCCCCCGAAGCCATCTCCCCCGAGTTGAATTAATTCTGACTTTGACCGAACACGAACTCCATTTCTATGACAGCACGAATTTATCGCGTTGCAGGAAACTTGACTGCAGCCCATCATAGCAAGCATGTCGCCACCATTGTAACGAATCCGTATTATTTTTAAATTAAATTAATTAATTGACTTTTAGTTTTGCAAGTTACTCTTGTTTTAGTGACGTCACTTATGTAATTTTCAAAACAATGGAGAAAGTATTTGGATTGCATTTTAATGAACTAAGTACCGGCAAAAAAAATATCGTTCACAGTCAGCATTGCCTTGAAAGAGATTATGACGACATTTGTCGATTGAAAAAATAAATTTCCGAGTGATTTTCGAATTTTAAATAAAATCGTAAGGACACCGACGGCATTGAACGCTTGAATTCGGCAGTTGTTCGAGAACATATCAAAAAAGTGCACAAAATTTAATTGCGTGAGTTAGCTGCCACTTTAATGTTATGAAATGTGTGTGTGTATATACTATGTTGCATAAACACTTGTCCATGAGAAACCTTATGGATGTGCGTGTGTCGCGTTCGATTGCTTTTGACCAAAAAATAACAAAACGCTGCTTGAAACAAAGAGAATTTTTTCATCCGACATGTGACAATGACGTATGAAAATGGGAGAAAATGAGAGTCCAGGAAGAGATAGGAGGCGATGATCGTTAAAACTGAAATGAATTTTGAAGTCTCGGACAAATCGTCGTCTAACAAAAATATTGAATTGTTGAAGGAGCGTTCAAATGAATGTATTTTTCTTAAAGACGATTATGTTGTTTGAGGAATAAAATCGAATTTTGCCTAAATTAGTGACGATAAGAATTTTAGTGACTAAAGAGACGCATTCACTTGATCGTCTCTTAATGATCACTATGGGAACACACTCTTGAACTTACACAATTGCTCTAATTGCGGCTCTAGTGCTATACTCCTTTTCCCTTCATATGTTCCTTATCCTGCTTTCTAAAGTGGAAATTTTTTTAAGCATTAAGCAGGAGCGTTAACGATGGGAAAAATGTCAAAATTAGATTTTAATGACGACACGGGTAACGACAAGTTTTGCTTGGGATGGAAACCCGGCAAAGGAAAACCAGTTATCGCATTTGAACGAAGACGGATCGAGCCATGGTATTGAGTCGTCTAAGAAGATCTCAAATGCATCGTTCTATTCATGTTGTCAAAAGATGTTGCACATCCATCCGAGAGGAGTAAAATGTACGAAAAAATATTTTTATGAAAAATTACTTTCAACGAAAAGGAAAAAAAAATTGAATTTTTTTTATTTAGCTCTTGCTGTCTATGGCATAGAATTAAGTGCATGATCCTTAAACGATACAACGGTATTCGTTGGACTACCCAATGTTAATATATATATATATATGTATATATATATGTATGTATATATATGTATAACAACGCATATGCACAAGCATTGGACAATTAAAGAAAGTTGACTTGAGAGAGAACAGCATGGAATGAGAAAGAGGAGAACATTTTAGCATAACATTTTAGCTGCGTTGCATATAAAAATCTAAAACTGTGTGTGTTGAACAAGCTTTCAGCTCAGGAAACGACCTTTGCTGCCAAAGCTGTTTTACTCTTACGTTTCGAATTCGTTAATGCAATACACACAAACCATTGATATGTATGCAGTTGGTGTGTGTGTGTGTGTGTGTGTGTGTTGGTCGTTGATGAAAGATCCTTAAAATTGCTCTTAATTCGAATGTTGGGGTTTTTCTGATTTGTTAATTAATTGTAACTGAAATTTAAAACGATACGCTCAGCTACCGGAGAACCGACAAATGTTCATATATAGCTGAAATAATGCAAATGATTGCCAGTCTTCATCTTTTCCTTTTTCTTTTTTTTTTTTCTTTCTTTTTTTTATGACAACAAACAGTATTTAGATGTTGTTGTAATAAGTGCAGTTGGCTTTACGCTCTTATACGTTTACACACATATGTGCTCGGCATATACAGACGTATATATAAGCGAGCAATTGCAATAAAAGACATATTTTTTATTTATTTTTTTTGTTTTTGTTTTTTGTAATTTAATAGATCGGTGATTACCTTAACATCGGCCAGCGTTGTGATTTTCTTCCATAGCAAATCTTCGCCAAATATTGAAATCATTTGTGTACAATTGCTATTCGATGAGATGCAAATCCGACATAATTGCAAATTATTCGAATCCATATTGTAGAGCGAGCATAAAGAATGGCATTAAAATCTCATGCATTCGACAAGTGGTGGTAAGGCAAAGCCAAAAAAAATAATATAAACAAAAAAAAAAAAAAAAAAAAAAAAAAACAAAGAAATAGAATACGATTGTTGCGTGAGAGACTGGTGCTGTTGCTGCTGCTGGTACTGCTTGTACTGCTGCTGCTGCTGCTGCTGCTGCTG
>KK502408.1:2941442-2955310 GCA_000688735.1 Glossina austeni
TAATAAAATGAAATTTTAATGAAAATTTAAATTTTCATTGATAGGAAAATTGGAAAAAATTTATTACAACAACAGCATTAATCACAGTGATATTTTTGTTTAACATTTGAGTAAATAAGCGAACGAATGCATGCTCTTCGAAACAACAATTAACCGTGTACGCGGCGACACACAACACTGATCCAAAAACTAAAACCGACTGTATGACGATGTACGTACGACGACGCTAACTCTGCATTGACTCTGACTTTGTGTGTGAATCTAAAATGAAATGAGAAAATAAAATCAGTAGAAGAAGAAGAGAACAAGAAATGGTGTTTTTTTTTTTTTTTTTTGTAATTTTTTTGCTTCTTTTTTATATTAATATGAAATGTTTAAGAAATTACAATAAAAATACAAGTACACACGCACACAAATTCAACTACCTACATAGTGCATCTATATATGTATAGGTATAAAATGATAGATTTACATACATATACAATAACAAGCTCGCATACATATAATTATATGTATATATATATATATATATATAAATAAATATATGTATGTACGCACACATACATACACGTTTATAATTACATTTATATTGAATATACAAAATTTATAAAATAAATATTTTTTCTTCATTTACTCAAAAATATGAAATACCAACAACAACAACAACAACAATAATAATAACAATAACACAACAACAGTAACAATAAATAAAACACGAATGAAATGAAACAAGATAAGATAGGATATGAATATAAACAGACAGACGATACAAATACAATTGTGCGGCTTTGCACACACAAGCAAGAGAACGATTATATTGAATATGATTATAAAGCTAAGTCTATGGCGCTGATAATGAGACTAAGGCGGGAGTGTAAAATAGTTATAAGACATACATACACACGTATATGTGCAGAGGTGTGTACAAAATTTTTGTATAAATAAATAGGTAAACTACGATAATTTTTACTGAATACATGTAATAGAAGAAATAAACGAAATTTATTTATTTTTCTAAAGATCGCCATCTTTGTCATAACTTTTTCATCTTTTTTTTTTTGGGAATAAAAATTTTGCTTAATATCTTATCTTATGCATATGCATATGAAAATGATCAGGCTCCTCAGGCAGGCAATCATTTGAACACTCAAACGTCAAAACGTTTAACATCTTTTTCCCAGGCAACTGTAACACCAATGAAAATATCATTTAACAGATTTATCTTAAAAGATACGGAAAACATTTACAGGACATATATGTCATTCATACGCTCTGTTATTTTACACACTCACATAGTAAGTTTGCCTATAATATCAATATCGGTTATTTATTCAATTGCCTACATGTACCGCTAGCCGCAATTCAGATTCACTTTGCATCGAAGCAAGCACATGGCGTCGAAAATGATAACAAGAAATTTACATTTTAATTAGACATCAAATCTTGGATACGTTACTCAGCGACCGTCTCAAGTCAGTACACAGTAGACAATCGTAAAATATTCGACGAATTGTAGGCGTGGCGTATATGGATTCAGTAAATATCGTTATTTTTGGGAAAAAATATAAGTGACAAGCGGGTTGTAGATGTGTTTTCCACCACTGGTTTTTTTTTTTGGTCATCTAAAGTGTTATGCGCAAAACTATAGGTTTTCGTTTTCATTTTAGGCGACATAAATGACTCTAACGAAGAAGACGGACGGACGGAAGGACGGACGGGCGGACAGACGAGAGCCGGACTCCAAGTGATTATCCTGTTCCAAGCTAAATTTGATATTCAAGCGTATTTTTTAATCGTCGCAAAGAGATGCGAAACGCTAGTACATACCATTATAGGTCGCTAATGACTATAATGAAGAACGAATTATATTTTATGACCAGGAGATAAAGAAGGGCAAAAAAAGAGAAATACATAAATAAATAAAATAAACAACGGATAACAGATGATAAACGCAAAGGAAATAAAATGGATAACATACGTATAGACACACGCATAGGTTAAGTAATAAGTGCGTGTACAGGAATCAAACTATTTTTTTTTTTTTTTTCGAATACTTTTTAATAGACACAATTTAATAGTTAATAGTCTCCCTTTGTTTAAAATCGCATTCACAAGTATGTGATTTTCATGCGACGATTAAGCCCAGAAAGCCATCAATTGGAAGCTGAATTAAAGATCGGTGGCAAAGTCCTTTAAATTCATTACGCAGAACTTAATATTAACGTGACTTCTTTCAGAACTGTCGGTTTTAAAATAAATTTTTCAATACCTTAAAGTATTATCCGACAAAAATTTGAGTAACCGGTTCCCCCCTCTATGTGGATTTATATTACAACAACAGTCTACTTGCAATCTCTCGCCCGAAAACATTAAGAACAACAATTCAACTGTTCGGGAAAATTGTTCTTTAATTCAAATTCTTTATGCTACGGGGGTTGTTCACCCGTTTGCCATTCAACGCAAATGTATAGAAAGATGAAGCTCTTAAGATGGGCAATAAGATGGGCTCGCAGACAAAAATGCTCCTGAATCTGAAATTCAAAAGTATGCTATATATATATATATATATATATATAAATATACGTAAAGCAATGATCAAATTTCTTAATTTGCCCATTGCCTCGACTTAAAAAAAAGCTATCCATGTGCCAAATAGTTAACGGAAAAAGTTGGAAAAGATTAGATAAAAACACGATCGAATAAAGTAACTAAAGACAGATTAAAGAAAATATCAATTATGCCGTTCCGTCTTCTCTAGTTCCTAAAGGTCGCAAATACGAATGAAAAACGTTATCGAGTATATATGCTTTTTGATTAATTACAACTTAATTATCGTTTACATCATGGAAATTTATTACTCCCTTCTCCGGCTGGCACTGTGGTAATGCTTTATGATCATCAAGATCAAGTTTGGATGTGATCTGGCGGCAAACATGACTTTGATAGGCAAAAAAAAAAAAATTCTCAATCTGACGAAAACTTTTTCAAAATATATACGATCGACTCATTCACATGACCACAATTTTACATATATATGTGATTTTAAAAAAAATGTATACCGAAATTCACTCCAAAGTTATTATAGTTTTATTACATTTGTTAAACGCATTTTATTAATTAACAAAAATAAAAAAAAATAAAAAAACATTTGTTTGATTATTTTTAGCGATAAGAATAATAATAATAATAAGAAGAAGAAGGGAAAATGGTTTCTTCCAAAAAGAAAAAAAAAAATAAATTAATAAATTAATAAATAAATAAATAAATAAATAAATTAATAAATTAATAAATAAATAAATTGAAAAGAGAAACAAGTAAGAAAGTGTGGTTCAGATTCTGGCAAATTCTCGGGACACATGTTATGTGTTAAATAAATATGCAGATGTTTTCTGCTGATTGCGAATATTTCAAATAATGATGAGAAAATTTTATACCAGATTTGGTTTTGACACTACTTGTGTGTTCGTAGGCAATTGCCAATAACAGGAAAATTATTGTTGTTGAGATAGTAAGATACATGCAACGATATTTTCAAATACATTTGTAGGTCTATTACGGTGATCATTGGAAAGCCGTGAGGAAAGGGAGGGTGGGGGGAATAGCCATAGCCTAGTCATGCTAACTAATTCGAATACAATCTATGGCCGTCGTTCCTTTTCGTTTTCACATTCCCGTGCATTCGCTGTAGAGGCAAACGGACAGAAAGACAGACATCAATAATATTAAAAATTAAAACCTCACATTGAATTAAAGCATAAATCCATTTTTATCGTCCCCGACGCGTACTTTTTTTATAAGTTAACCGCTATATGACAAATCTGGTGTAATTTCTGCATACGATGGTGGTAGTATATAATATAAAAAAGCTTCGTCTTCCTTCTTTTTTTTTTTGTAATTTTGTATTGGTAATGTCTCTTAAAAATAATCCACGTATTTTTTGTTATAAATTTAAAACACCGCAATAATTATCGAAGCAACCCTTAAAACTTCTCATATACCTTTTTATGTTTATATATTTCTTTTTCTTCTTTTTTATCATTATTTTTATTTATATTTATTACATAGATTTTATTGCATTGTTGACGATTATTCGAATTATAGTGAAAAACGGTACAGTTAACGAAAAGTTTATTATTTTGTATTTTATGGTGCTTTCAAGAAAAGAAACAAAAAGAATATATATGTACATGTATATCTATATATATATATGTATATGTATATCGTTGAATGAGTGTGTGTGTGTGTGTAGAATACATATAAAAAAAAAAAAAACGATTTTAATTCAATTTCAATTATTTAAATAAAAATTCGAAAATTCCATATTTGTGTAAAGAAAAATTCCATTAATATTTTCCCCGATCCCCACACTCTCTCTCTTTCTCTCTCTCTCTCTCTCTCTCTCTCTTTGACTATCTTGTCGTACGCTCTCTCCTTTTCGATGGTCTCTTACATTTACCAAAACTCATGCAAAAGAAGAAAACCAAAAGAAAAAAGCAAAAAACAAACAAACAAACAAACAAACAAACAAACAAAAACAAACTATTTCACCTCATAGTTTGATAAACTGGCAAAATAAATAGTAACAACAACGGCAACAACAAACACAAAGCTGTCTTATTTATTATTATTATTGTTATTACTATTATCGTTGTTGCTGTTGCTGTTGTTGTTGCCGTTGTTGTTGCCGTTGTTGTTATTATATTTGTATCTTCAATTTGTATGCAATTGTATTTGGGCATTTGAGCCTCTTTTTGCAACAACGATAATGACAACAACATCAACAAAAGCAAGAAATCAAACCAAATAACCAACCAACTAACCAACCAACCAACCAACCAACCAACCAACCAACTAACCAACCAACTAACCAACCAACCAACCAACTAATCAACCAACAAACGAAGCAACTAACAGATTGTCAAACAATCATACCGACGATCAAACCAAACGACCAACGAACTAAAATAATAAAATACACACAAATTAAAACCAACAAAAAAAAAAAACAAAAAAAAAATAGCTCAAGCAAACAAACAAAATCGACTGCAACAACTAAAAAGCCCAACAACCATGCCTTCAATGGTAAGTTTATACAATAGTTACATATGTATGCATATACATACCTACGACCATACGACTCTTTGTATTTATTCATTTATTATATTTTATTACTATTATTAATACATTTGTACTTAGTTACCCATACACGAACACTGTATCAGTTTGCATATGCGAAAGTCAAGAAACTGAAATATGCACATATCCATATATATATATGCATATATATATATATATATATGTATATATATATATATGTATATATATATATATATGCATTTGTATTAATTACTTTATTAGATGTTTATGAAGCGAAATAAAACGAAATTAATTTTAAGAAAAACTCAAATGTAAAAAAATGCAGAAAATATTAGAAAAAGTTAAGTACTCTTAATAATAATGAAATGCAATAAAAAAAAGAAAAACAAATAATTTATGAAAAAAAAAAAACACTTCAACTTAGCTATGTATATATAGAAGATTTCATATTTACATCATGGGAAAAAAAAAATAAAATGAGAAAAACAGCAACAATCTTACTATGCTATACGATATCATATCTCAGAAAATAATAATAATAATAATAATAATAATAATAATAATAATAATAATAATAATAATAATAATATTTGTAAGAAAATAGACAAAATTCATTAAAATTAAATAAAAAAAGGAATTAATAGCAGCAACAAGAACACACACAACAACAAAAACAACAACAACAACATTATTAAAAGCAAATTAAACTCGCGTATGCCTCTATGCATATAAACCATTGTACGCACGCACGCACGCACGCACGCACGCACACACATACGCATACACGCAGCATGCATACAAAATAAAGCTAAACAAATAAATTCACATTTTGTATAAAAAGTACAACTAAATAAATTTTAAACTACGCGAACACAAAATGCCGAGAAATGAAATTTTGTATGAAATTGTAACTGAAGACATACCAGATAATAATAATAATAACAACAACAACAACAACAACAACAACAATAATAATAATAAGAGCAACAACGACAATAGTAATAATGTAACACAACGACAGAATGTCAGCAAATACGGCAGTCGACGGTCGACAGTCGATTCGGTCGGCAAACACATAAACATATATACGCATACACATGCACACATCCACACAAACCCATACAGATACATATATATGCTTACCGTTGCCGTAGAGCACACCGCATATACAATAACTTACACAACTAGGAAAACTTATAAGCGCGTCGTTTTCGTTTTCGTTGTTTTTTTTTTTTTTCTTTTCGCTTTTTTTTTTATATTTCTTTTACATAAAAATCAAAGAGCTCTCGAGCTAGATATTTTATATTCATACACAATCACACGCATATATGCATGCACGAGCATACACACACACACATACATAAGAAGTGAACAAAAAGCTAGAGTATTGTACGTGTATATAGAGCTCCTCTCTGCAATGACAGCCAGTGACTATTCATCTAGTAGTCAGGAATGCGAGTAATGAGCGAAGCTAGCAAAATGTAACCAAATAAATGAGCGCAAATTTTAAGTGAACTTAAAAAATAATAAAAGAAAGATATATATATGTACATATAATTTTCACCACCACCACCACCACCACCACCACCACCACCACCGCCAGCACCAGCACCAGCACCAGCCGTACCACCACCACCGTCATCATCGTTATCATAGTCATCATCCTCACTATTACATTACCCACTCATAGACATGAAAGACACATATGCATACATACATACATATATACATACAAACACACACACACACGCATATGCAAACTTACAACTACAATTAAAGCTCTTCATCCAGTAATTTCGTTGAACAACAGGCGGCAATGGCAAAAAAAAAGCAGCAACAACGACAACAACAACAACAACAAGAGAAGAAGAAAAATATATTGTATTTACATATACTTATATCATTGTATCTAAAAGATACGCATGTAACTTAAATATTACATGTAGATGTTCATGTAAGTATATGCGTACATTCATACGCGCATTTGTATTTGTTGCCTTCTTCATTGCCTGTAAATTTGTTATCGTTGTTACTGCTTTCGTTGTTGCTGTTGTTATTGTTGTTGTTCCTGTTGTTACATTATATTAACTTTTTGCTTTACACTCAACAAATAAATGTTCGCAAAAATTGTATATAAATTTTTAAAGTTGTAATGAAAAAATATTTTTTTTTTTTTTTTTTTTTTTTTTTTTGATAACAAAAATTTAATCGGATGTATTCGAATCATGGATAGTCACTCTACTCAACAAATGTTGAAAATAAGATGAACTACATAAGTTTCGAACTCGACCCCAAAATCGAATGCATTTCGGAACGACTAACTAAATGAATGAAAAATCTATTTTGTTTTTGTTTTTCATTTACTTATTAGTTTTTATTTATTTTTTAATTTTTTTTTATACCATTATTTTATTTGCACGAATTTTTAATCCTCGTTTTGCTACTACTACGAACTATCGAAAGGCGAAATGTGAGAAATTCTTTGAACGGATATGCACTACACGTGTCAAATCGAATCTCATTAATATCTTCAGAAAGTATATATAATTTTATTTTTGACTGAGCGCCAAGCAGAGCATGTTTTCACTTAAAGTATTTCTTGCTATCTATCTATTCCAACATCGATCAGCAATGGATGTAATATATTATATAAATATATATAGTCCGCGATTATATTAATCGGATGTGACGTGAAGCCATCACAATGACCGAAACTTCCTGGGAAACTTAATAACAATAATTCACGATGGAGTGCAACTGGAGAGAACGCAAGGCTAATAAAATTGAAATTTTTTTCATTATTTCAATTTTTTTCCTCTTCTTCTTTAAAATTATCTAAGGAAGTTGACTTTTTATTTTATTAGATATTAAAGGAAGAAGAAGAAACTATCCGCGTAGAAGTAAATTCAACTCTTTACTCAATTATTCACTTCCGCTATATTAATATATATGTATGTATATATGTATGTATATATATATATATATAACGTACAATTTTTACTGACATTTTTCAATCGGGTATAATATTTTAAAATATTTCATTACTCTTAAGTTCAAATACAGACATACGTACATATGTGCATGAAACTATAAACAATCGCAATAAAAAACTCTCTCACGGAAAAATGAATTTGAAACGAAACGCGCAACACACCAAAAATTTAAGAAAATCCAAACACAAACAAGCGCACATTATATATATACTGCAACAATAAATACAAAAGCAATTGGCGAATATAAAAAAACCAGCATTAAAATTATAAATAAACAAAATAAAATAAAACGAAAACAACAACAACAACAACAACAAAAACAATAACAGGAACATAGCCTACAATCATCCAAAATAAATGAATTGAAGAAAATGCAGCAACAACAATAACAAAGCGCAAGTTAAATACACAAAATATGTTTGAGCTCTCCATCTGCAACCCACAAAGAGTTCGACTGGTTGCATGGATGGTTCTTTACAACAATAACAATAGCAAGCAAACATAATAAAACCGCTTAATGCAGCGCACTTGCTTCCGCTGCAAACAATTCTTGTTATAAATTTTGCTCTCACTTATACTTCATCTCACTCTTTCCCTTCATCTCTCTCTCTCTCTCACTTTGTACCTCTCTCACTCACTCACTTTATCTCATTCTTGTCAGCCCCAATATAAGCAAGCCAAGTAATTCCCTGCACACAGAGGTTGATATAAAAAGGGGTAGCGTAGAAGTAATTTCTTATGAGAGTAACTATGTTCATGTGCATGTGTGCGTGCTGTTGTGTGCATGCTTATACTCATAAATAAATAAATATATATATATATATATATATATGTGTGTATGTATATATTATGCACTGAGATAGTTTTTTCCTTCTTCCGTACGCTAAAATTCTTGTTTTCGTAAAGGAAAAATATGCGTCAAGATATCGAATAGGCCGTATAATTAATATATTCACCTTATTAGGTACAAAAAGAGTTGCCAGCAGTTGAACAGATCATTAACACACCCATCGCACAACAACAACAAATATATTAATTTAATTATAACACCCGAGACCCGTTTCGAGATATTGTTTACATACATATCAAGGATATATAAACATAATTAAGTGCTAATGCCAAAGTGATTGAAAGGATTTTGTTTGCTTCAATTTACTTATGAAGTCAAAAGCGATATATCTCCTTGAAAACTCGAGCATTAACAATGCATTCGAAAAGGTTACAATTACTTGATCTACGTAAATAATTGAATGCAAGAAAATGGGGGCGAAAGCTTAAGGTCGATAGATGCGAATGCTTTACGTGCTTTAGTCTTAGGATTTATTTCACCGATGATTAGGAGATCAGAACATGCATCCTGCAAGTAGCATGTTTTTCCCCCCGTTTCTAAGTCTATGATTGCGAAATGCATGGTATTGGCAGAGCTGTTGCCCTGTTGAAATAATTTTTAACGTCCGTCTCTTTCTCCTTAAATTCTCGATACTTCGAAAGTCATAATTATTGAATTATAGAAAATCAAAAGATCGCAAATATATTTCAAAATTGTTCGAAACAAAAAGCGAAAAAATATTTTATAAAAAACTGTCCATTTGTACGTCAATTCGAATAATCGTTGCTCGCTTATTAACACTACACCCGGCTACAGATCACAATTTTTAGAATAATTTGAGGCAACTCGAACCAGTGACATGCCTTTATCCCCCAAAAAAAAAAAAATACATCGAAAATAGATTAGATCGGAACACTTTAACAATCATTTCTCATCGTACCCTACACCACTTGCGGTACAAGTTGATATATTAAGTTAGTACGGACGTATGTAACACACAGACATGCTTAAGATCCATCCACCTTTTATTATACCAAACGATTCAGAATAGTTTTTCTAAATCTATATAAGCCTGTCTGTCTGTCTGTCCAAGTACATTTTTTATGTTCAAGCTGTAGGTTGCAATCTTTGAGATATTTTGATAAAATTTGGTAAACAGGTGCACTTTGGCCCGAGCCGAGCTTTGGTCCGCTGTTTCGATCATTCCCCCTATAATGCCCTATTCTGAAAAGTCGTTATATGGGGAAAAATTGCAATTTTCAAAATTTCTCGGCAAAAGTGCCTAAGTGATGTAAGATACACAATAGTCGGTGCTATCCGACTATAATGTTCTTACTTGTTGTACACTTCTGTATAAAAATAGGTGAAAAATATTACGGTATTTAAGTGGAGTAAGTGAATGTGAAAAAATTCGATATCACATTACCATGCACCGGTTTCTCCTATAATCGTTCTAGCAATAAATAGATCTTTACCGGGCAACAACATCTAAGTTTTCATATTTTGTAGTGATAGAAAGCGCAGGTGTAGGCCTTTAACTTGCTTGCGTATTGCATTTACTTGCAACGCAGGCAAATATTCATCGACTCGTGCTCGTGCTTATTTTCCATACACATCAGAGAAAATTTATTGTATTTATGTAAAACATTGACTTAATGACTGTCCATCTGTCTGTCATATTGAATTACGATTATGATGATCTTGAGATTCTCCCTAGAATAATAAGTTTTTTTTTTTTTAGTTTTTACTAACATTCACCTAAAGGTATATACAAAAAAAAAAGTGCGGTGAGAATTTTCGTTTTAGCCTAAACTTTTACATAGCTTTAGAGAATATTTCTACCGAAATTCAGCATTCAGTAGCTTTCATAGAGCGTTAGTTGAAGTTCGTTTGTCCATGATGAGTATATTATTGCAGCAGTCACGACCGTTATTGCACTAAAGATATTCTAGGACATTTTTGCTCGAACGTTTAGTTTAATATCCGCTAGAGATTACAATCTACGGCCATTTTTAAAAATGACTATTGACCAGCGCAAAATCAATTTTGCGTTTTTCAATTAAAAAACTTTCTGGTTGATGCAACCGTAAACGTATTGTGTGTGTGTGTGTGTGTGTATCTGTTACAAATGAAGAGAGAGAGAAGAGTAGTGTACCGCCATTTTTCGTTGACGGATATAAAAATCGGTCAATCAGTCAATCGTTCAAGATCGACTATTGAGTAAATAAATATCTACTTTTTAACGTCATTTCCTTAATAATATTTTCATATTAATTATGACATGTGCTCTACCCATTGATTACGTTAAGTAATTTTCATTTATCGTATGCTAAAAATCGCATTCTATTTGCATAAATAAATGTAAGTAAGTATGTATGTTATGCTTTAAGCATATATTATATTAAAGTTGTAACTTGCATATGGCGACACATATACATACATATAGGTGAGCACTACGACCTCATATTACTATGTTTGTTGTTATATCTTACGATGCTTATGGAATGTCATTATAAAGAACAAAACGACATTCAGAAAACACATCGCAACTTGAATTTGAATTTGCTTTCAACCCGGCCAGCATAACATCGCCATGCGTACTCCTGGATTGTATTAAAAAAATGATCGAATTTGATATTCAAAATTTTTATTCATTTTGTCATTATCCTGCTCGCTTAAGGACTTAAGACTTTTCCTTGAAATATTTATTAGAGAGGCTAAAAGGTAGAGATGGAAATGTCAAATTTTTTTCACCCGATGATTCCCAACCGGAACGGATGGATGACTTGAAGTTATCGAAAACACTTTAAACAGAGAAAAGTTACTCGAGATCGACTCGAGGTAAGCACGTTGCGTAATGTTTGTTGCCTCTAAAATAGCACGCGACAAATCGACAAAGGCTTATGAATGCTGCGGCTCTTCCTCGCCTCCTCTCCTTTATTAAAAGGAAAAATTCTATTTGCAAATGGTTTCTCTTTGACTTTTGCTTTGCAAGATAGCACTAAGTGGAGCAAGTGAAAATTGCCTGCCAACAACAATATTGCTCGGTATGTATATCGATTAAAGTGACGAAATCATACCGCAACATATTTGTACGTACATCAATTCCTTAACTCTAACTCATACTCGAGCAGAGAGTAGCGCTATGGTTGCATAAAATAGCTTACACAAGGCAGCCAACCGACTCAATTGCTTGGGAAGCGATTTTCATCAGCGCGAATCGATCGATTACAGTTTGTATTGGGATTCGTTCTAAAGGAAATGCTAACAATATTGATGTCAAGGCATGCAAAGATATCTTGGAGATTAGGCCAGCATAGAGTTGTCAGAAAAATAATTAAGTCTGACTTTAAATGCTCGATATATGTTTTCATTAATGAATCAGTCTTTCGTATCGCATTTCTCAAGTTTGAAATTTCTTCGAATATCATTTTTGAAATTTCTCATTAAGTAACTTCGACGACTATGCCTACTGATGCCTGTACTGATTGTCAAGAACGCATTCTAACATATAGTCGGATCGATCGCATTACTTATGAAATATATATATTGGCAACCCTGACATTGCTAAATTGCTGCTGCTGCTGGTGCTGTTGCTGTTGCTGCACTTTTAATGGAAATGCATACGATCTTAAAATAATTAAACACAATAATAAATTTTAAAAAATTAAAGCCGAACTCCATTTGAATAGGAAAAAAAAAAAGAAAAAAAAAAGACTTAATCTAAAGTGAACTGAGTTGAACTGAACTAAAGTCGACAAACCGCTTTAGAGCGGCAGGCTAAGCTCAAGCAAAGTCATTGCAATTGAAAATAAAAATAAAGTAAAAAAAAAAATAGCAACTATGAGAAGCTCTATACAATCTTGTGTTGCGCTTTTCATTGACATCCAAAAAGAATAACAAAACGCAAAAAAAAAAAAAAAAAAAAAAAAAAAAAAAAACAACAAAAACAAAAACAAAACGAAAACAAAGCAAATCCAAATTCAACAAAAAGGAATGTTTCAACAAAACAACTAGATCTGGACGAGGTGAAGTGCAGTTTCTCAGCCTACCCTGCACTTGAACAGGGACTCAAAACTGTTTGTTTATTGGTTCGCTGTTACTCTTGTTGACTTTGTACGACTGCATCTATCTCTTCTCTAGTATAAGTGCAAGCATAACAAATAGACAGATAGATATACGTACATACATACATACACATACACATACATATATATATATATATATATATATATATATATATCTAAAAATATTTTATACGCATACAAGGAAACATTACAATATCGCATAGAGAAGATGATGATAATGATGATAATGATGATGTTGATGATGATGATAATGATGATGACGTTGACGATGACGATGCTGTAAAGCAACTTACAAGCCAACAGATGCAGATATAAACATTGACTGTGACTGAATTGCTCTTTTTATACCTATATATACCTATATATATATATGTATATATATATTTTCGGGGGGATTAAAAAACAAACTTCTTTCTTCTCATCGTTAACGTTCGTTCGCAAGTTCTTCGTTTATTATTATAGCAGAATAAAATAGGCAGGCGTTCGGGAACGATCGATGGATGGATGGTATTTGGCTTTAAAAATAGCGAAAGCTAAAATAAAGACACATACACCAACACACCAACACACTAACACATATATACATATATACACACACACACACACACACACAAAATTATACACAAGTATAGACTGAGTGCACATGCAATGACAGTAAAATGCAAGTATAAGGAATAAAATGAAACTAAATGAAAAATTGTAAGAAATACAAATATTTTCATTTTACATTTTTTTTTTTTTTTTTTTTTAGACTTTAATTTGCTTGAGCTGACTAGCTGACTCTTCGGTTTGTTTCGATCGGTAAGTATCGTTCCTTCTCTCGTTCCTTTTTTTTTTTTTTTTTTTTTTTTTTTTTTTTGG
>KK502408.1:2962569-2978289 GCA_000688735.1 Glossina austeni
TCTCTCTCTCTCTCTCTTTGTTGCAATAGTAGGTTATAATGTCGAAACACCGGCAAATATTTATCTTGTCTCGTTATCACTAGCAATTGCTAGCAGTAAGTACTTGCTTCCTGCTATATCTACTTCTGTCTCCACTACTATTTCTACTACTATTTTTATCTATATTTGCATTATTGTATCTATCTATCTGCAAACAAATACTTCCTTCCCACGCTCTCCGTTCAATTTTTTAGTCATTGATCTTGAGCAATAAATAATAACATAAAACTAATCATATGAAATTATTCTGAACTTCATGCAAACAATTCAAGCGTTTACGGACTATTGCAATATTTCGCGAAATATTGAAGAGACGAGTTCTCGCGAATTGTGTAACGATCAATTTCTTCTTAGGAAATTAGTTCAAGTAGCTTTTCAATTATTTTCGACAGAGCTTAGAGATTATTTATACAAAAAAAAAAAAAAAAAACAAAACGAAATCATAAGTGTATCTGTATGGCTTCTCTTATAAGCATAAATAAATGCGAAAGTTTTCATCAACCTATAGATAGATACCCAGCATATAAAAAAAAATGCTAATTAATGGCCTTTTCTTTTTTCTTCTCATCGGCATTATGTTTTTAAATTAGGCATTTACGCATTGGTTATACCCTACATTACTTGTAATACAGTGTATATTAAGTTTGTGCGGACGTATGTAACACGCAGAAGAGCTTAAGCTACACCCATCGTTAATTACGTTACGTCGATCGATTCAGCAAAGTATTCTAATCTTGTCTGTCCAGGTACAGGTTGCGATTTTTGAGATATTTGATGGATCATTTGATTGGATCGGTTCCCTATACAACGCACTAAAGAAATTGCAAATTTTCAACATTTCTCGACAATACTAGCTCTGCAATAGTATTTAAACATCTTTATGAACTGTTATAAAAATTTTGATTGGGCTGGGGCTCAATACTTTCTCATATAGCCGAGCCTTTATATGGTAGAAACGTATAATTTTTATTATATTCCTTGGTGGACGTTGATTCATTATAGTAAATTGATATAGAAATCAACATTACAAGATTTGAAGGACGTGGGCCTATGGGATACTACCGAGCCTTTATATGGTAGAAACGTATAATTTTTATTATATTCCTTGGTGGACGCTGATTCATTATAGTAAATTGATATAGAAATCAACATTACAAGATTTGAAGGACGTGGGCCTATGGGATACTACCGCCTATAAGGAATTCCTTCAATATGAAGGCTTTCATAAAAAGTATGCCTTTGCAGGAAAATAATGTGTAGGATAAGCTAATAGTCGGCCTTCGCCAACAACAACTTTAACAACTTTTTCAGAAAATATAAATCCTGCAAAACGTATAAGTTAAAGTTATCGCCTACTATCGCTTCTCAAGCAGGACAAATGACCAAATCCCGAATAGTGCAATAATTTAATTGATAGCTACTACGAAAACAATTGAAAAACTTTCAATTGGCTATAATGCAGTAACAGGGTTATCATGGCCTCATATTGTTATTACCTCTTATATACGGTGAGGTTGGATTCAGTTGATGATCTCTTGCAAAAAACTAAACGACATTTTTATAAGTGTCATGAGTTTCAATAAATGCGTACAGTTCCTTATTCCTGGTCAACTGGTTGCTGCATGTGTTTTAAGTTTAACCCGATATTTATCCTTCAAATCCCGGCCGTTAGGTTCATCCAGAAAAAAAGACATACGTTAAGATAAACTTGGAAGGTATAAAACTCGGAACAAACGGACAACCCACTGTTATATACGTTAGTCTACACATTCTCATACTCATCGACTTATAGACCGTCCGTCATATTCGATAATTGCCCGCACAGTAGTTTGCACCTTACAGCCTTTTTGGCTACAAGTTAAGTGGCAAATGGAATCGACATGTCGATATGCAGCGCCCCATCTTTAACCCATAGCCCACTGCAGCCATAGTCCTTCTAAATGTCATTTCGTTGCATTCTATATCCATAGGCAGTGCTTTCTGGTTGACCAAGAAACCGCCGTTCAAATCCTGAATTTTCCGTCTGCATTAGTTCTAAGTAGATCACGGTCTCATAGTCTTCATCAGCCTGTTTGTCGCCATGTTCGCCCAAAATCGGTTGAGCGTCATCAATCCTTTTCGTCACTTATTCATTAAACCTTGCTGGCAATATGTTGTGCACAATCTTTTGGTGCGCCGAGTGCAACAGAGATTGGATTAAGTAGTACTTTAGGATATTCCATCAGGCAGTAGCTTAGCTTTTCATAACCGAAAGGATCGAAGGGATTTGAAGATTATCCATCTATGGTCTACATTTCCGATTCTGTACCTTGTTCGAAAAAACGATATCACTTTAGGAATAATTTTGCAGAGTGGACCGGCCAATGATTATTAGTTAAGTGAAAAGGCGAATTTTTTCCGGAAAAGGTTCATTCACTTGTCAATTCCGGTAAATGAGATAAAATTAGTTGTTCGTAATAAAATTTTTTTTTAATCAAAATTTTCTCCTCTCAGAAAATTATACACACACACACACACACACACAGTGGTCATTTAATCCATATACATTATCGCTTAATATCGCAATTTTACCGATTCTGTGAAAAAATAAAAGCACTGCGAGTTATACACTAAAGGGGACACACGCGTACCAACCACGCACATGAACAACGAATAAAAGACACAACCTAAGGATGCAAGTAGTAATCACGAAATACAAAGTAGTGGCTATGACTAAAATAAATACATTTTGAACCGGTAACAGGTGGAAAGAAGAACAAGAACAATAAAATATTTGCCAAAATAAGGAGGGAAATGGGGAAAACACTCTGTAAAGACGCAAGGAAGAGAGATGAGCAAAAACAAATTATATCAAGCTACAAGAATGTGAGAAACTTTTGCAATTACAACAACAACAAGAACAAGAACAACAACAACAACAACAATTTAAATATCAATCACAATAATAAAAGAATGCTATATACAGTTGGGCAAGGCTAACCATTAGATGTCCTACACTACGTCGCTCACTAATTATTACAAAAAATATTAAACATTATTTTCCGGTGAATGCATAAAGTCCATGAAAGTCCTTTATCTTGGAGGATAGACAAACGATAACGTGGTCTATTATTTTCCAGTTGCTGCGGTCATAACAAATCACAAATTAAACTTTTCTCGCAATCGTTGGATCTAAAAAATAAACCTATACGATCCAAGTTCATAAAATATTAAAAATTAAACCTTTTTGTTCAAATAAAGGCTGATTTCTTATAAGAAACTTTATATGGGTTGAGATCTGAAAATTAGACCCACGTTGTCCCAAATTCGATGCGAGCATTCATTTCCGTATCAAATTATTGTTATGAAGGAATTTTCATCAAAAAGTATTGAAAATCAGGCCCTTTGGTCCTATAAGTCCGTTATCAGTTTCCATAGCATCGGATATATGTGAAGAGGTTCAAAAAGTCATCCCATTCGATCCAGTGGTTTTACATGAATTTAAAATCCCGAAATACTATTGCTAAGCGATTTTTGTCGCGACATTCCACTTATTCGTACTCGAAACGACGTGTAGGGTATAAAAGAAGAAAAATATTACTTAAGTTTTATTTTCTTCTTGTGTTGGTCAAGAATCGTATGCATCTAAAGAGGTTTTGCTTTAGAAAAAGTCAGTTTAAATGCACTTTTGCATGTTAAACATGCAAAGCATCTTGAATTCTAAGCGGAAGGTATGAAACAATGAATAGGATGAAGAAATCCTTTTCACAAGTCAGTTATCGTTAATGATTTTTTATGAATGCAGAGCAACTAAAACAAATCTTTTTAATTTAATTTAATACTAAAGTAATTGAAAAGTTCGCGGAATGGCAAGAGCTATATAGAAAACAAGTGAGAACATTATAGTCGGGCAAGGCAGACTATTAGCATGCCCTACACCACATGGCTTAATACAACTATTCACTCGTTTTGCCAATAATTCATCAAAACTTACACTGCAGCCTTTTCGATTCATCGACTCAACCACCCACACTATCAAACAAAGAGATATATAGAATAAATGTCAATCTATCGGAATCTTTATTGTGCTTTCACTACAACACATTCTTTTCGCGCAAACCCATACTGCTCCGAATTCGGTAAAATTGATTTCAATGTCAATTAAAAATTATCTCTTTCTACTCTATGAAGATTCAGTTTTCGGTTAATTGAGGGAGGATTCAAAGAATTGCCCCAGCCGAACGAAATCTTTCATATCAAATTTGAATGTTCAAATACTATTAGAGAGCGAGTTTTTTCAAAAAATTTTAATTACTTTCCAGATAACAAATTTCTAAAATAATGCGTTATATGGTCGAGTGATCGAAAAAATGACACCGCCCCAATAGCGTTCATCCTAAAAATTACGCAATTAGCTTGAACACAAATTTATATGGACGAACATCAGATGAACAGACAGACGGACGGACAGACAGGCTTAGATCGACCCAGAAAATGATTTTAAATATCGGTACAATAAACGGTAGGTTAATCTTAAGCCCTTCTGCGTATTAGGTACATTCACACAAAGTTTATACACCCTAAACTATAAGTAGTGTAGGGTATAATATGCAACATTTTCACAAAAGAAAAAAGCTGAAACCCGACAAGTGGGAAGCGTTTTGATATCCACCATAAAATTTGTGTGTCCTTAAGAACTTAATATTTCTACAAGTAGGGGACGGATATTTGATCAAATATATACATGCAGCGCCTGTCTGCCTGTCTATTGTAGGAGCATTTCGAAAAACCTTATCCGCAACTTATCACACTCAATATCCGTTAAGTGGACCCCGCTACACAAATTACATTTTGAAAACGCTTACTTATGATCTGCCGAAAATAAACAAAAACCTATCGCTTATCATCTACAGCAAGACAATTTTGATACAAATATCTCTTAGGTCCGCTGACGAATTCAATAGAGCAACGACCCTAATCCATCTTAAGTTGAGAAAACAATTTGGAATTTTTGTTTGAAGAGCAACCAAGCATTTGTAACGATTCACATCCAAAGCGAATGATATTAAATTTTAAATTTTTACCGGAAAACGCCATTGAGAAAATAAATTTATTTGCGCACTTTGCGTTACCTTGTTTGCTAATATAATTTTTTCAATTGTTTTTCTTGGATATTATAAGGAATTAATAATTAATTAAGGAAACCCATGAAAATTAAGTAACAACAATAGAATATTAATTACTTTGCACCCATATATATATAAAAAATTTATATATATTATTAGCATTTTCTCTTTGGAATATAAAAAACAATAACAGCAACAAAATCAATAACAGTAACCATAGATTAAGGTAAATAGACATACAATCACACCACAGCACTCAATAATTTCATATTTATTTAGTAAATTCATAAACACAATCAACATTCACTCGCACAAAAATTTAATGTGAATAAACTACAAATACATAAATAGGCGCACACATCTATAATTGAATGTAAGTAATATCGTATATCTCTAATAAAAAATAAATAGAAGTATGTACGTATAAAGCGATTTGTGTGAAAATTACATTTTTTTGTTTTTCTTCTCTTTCATAATAATCTCAAACTATTTTTGAATGGATATTTTTTATAACCGTCTTATTTTATACCTTTACAGTTATTGTTGTTATTAATAAAATAGAAATGTGTGCTCTCGTTGCTTAAATCTTACAAAGAGAGAATAAATAAATATTCACTCACACACTCACTCACTCACTCTCTTTCAATTAATACTCACTCTCTTATTAATCCTATTACAATTGGTTCTTGATTCTAATGTAACGTATCTGTTGCAAATTGTGTGCGTTTGTGTTAACATATGTGATTTATCTCTTGTAAGTTCGCATTTATGAAACAAACACACATTCAGCATTCTCTTAGCAGCATACACACATACATATATCTATATCAATCACGCATGCATGCATGCATACAAATCCAAACACTCTAATTGATTCGCAAATATTTCTTATTTTGTCGTTATGCTATGTGCTTTCAGACGTTGAAAAGTTTGAAAGAATTGAAATTCTCACGCAATACTCACATAACTATATTTCTCACGTAATATTCTTCATATTTGAATTTAAGAAAATAAAATAAAAATATTGAACACCTAATTCATTTCGTTTATTGCGCGTCTAAAGCGCGTTTACCCGCAATACTAAAAGCATAAAAAATTACTTTGCTCCCTTCTTCCCATACAAGTGATAATATACCTATACAATCTATACAGGTGGTTGCTTGAATTCGAAGCACATGTTAAATTCTCTACTTTATCGTGATGATGCCAGATCTCTTATAAATTTCATGAGATAATTCTCTCTCACATTTTATTAAATTTCATTCTCTTTTCTTTTCTTTTTTTTGTTCTTTTATTTACAAAATATTCAAAAAGTAAGTTCTGATTGGACTTTCGTCGAAGTTCAAAGAATTCTTCAAATAAAATTTGACATCTCTTTTTATCTTGTCTGATAAGATGCGATAGCCGGTGATGATATACAAAATAACATACGATATTTCGAAACATTTTCTCGTATATTTTGACAACATTTCAAAGCTGATCGCAAAAACTAACTGTTACATAAAAGTTTACGATATTAAAAAAATGAAAAAGCAGATAATCGGCTTGAAATGAATCTTTGACATCTATTACATTAATCGTTCTACTTAACTTTTCAAAACATACTTATTCCTATATGTATACCAACGTTTATTACAGAATATACGTGAGTTTTGTTTTTTTTATTAAAGTCATATGTCCCGCTTAATATGTATACTGAGTTGGAATTTTTTGCCATTTTTACTATATATAGAGTTTTTAACAATGCATGTACATATATATACAAAGTTTTAGTTTAAGTTGCGCGAGCGTCGCATGTTGCTCCACAACAAATCGGATCTTACGATAATCAATATTACATTTACTATGCGATGCCTTTAAAGCGTATTTCTAGGGGCCACGGTCTGAAAGACAAATCTTCTATAAGATGATCCTGCGTTACTCGATGTGAAAAAATATATATTTAAAAAAGACAATTCTAATGAAAACTAAACAAACTAAACTTGCAATTTTCCCTTTAGATTATTTTATTGAAATATATTTTTTATTATTGTCTACACCTAGTACTAAACGGTGTCTATTTTCAAGAAATATTGCCGTCGTTGTAATTTGTTTATTTTCTCTATTAAGATTCGATTACGCTGCAGTTTAAAAGCTCATCAATAATATAAGCAATGAATCGAATATCATTTTGGTATGAAAATAGAAATCGACTCGAAACTAAATTCTGGTCTGTTTGAAAATCCAAAACTAGAACATAACTTTCTAGCGTGTTGTACAATTAAGGATTCGATAAAAATTATGAAAGCTTATTATTGTAATCTGACGATAGCAATATACTAGAACGCTATCATCAAATGAAATTTCGAAATTCTTTAGTTATTTAATTTTCCTAACTTTGGCCTTATTTGTGAAATCACAATACTCAGTAAGTCCTCGATCCCGGCAGACTTCATTGTGGTCTGTAAATTAATTGTCCGAATGTCAAAAAATTTTGACACGTATCGTTTGAGGGTTGATGCTGTCAAAGCGGAAATTTATCAAGTGATATTGTATATGCTGTCAAGGACTATTTGTGAACCATTTTCCAGTTCTCCATATTAATTTTTGCACATTTTTAAATTCTCAAAATAAATACAAGCAATTAAATAGACAACTTGACAGACCCAAAACCCCAGTTTGACTACGAATATGCATAAATATATAAATCCAAATTGTATGTTACTAAATGGTGCAAAATAAATCACTAACTGGATAATTCTCAAGCTCTGTATTTACTAGTAATTATGAAATTAAGAAAATACCACGGGAAACTCCGCGCTGCCAAGCAAATGCGCAAGGTTAGGACAAAGTCGTCATAAAAACAGGTATGTTCATATATACGAGTGGAATTATGATATCTTTCTATAACCATTCTTACTGCATACAGCAAAAGACTGCTTGATATAAATAAAAAATGGAAAATGCTCATCATGTTAAGCCTATATATATATATATATATATATATAGAAATTAGTATAGATGATCAAAATCTTGTCAGAACCCTTTATAAGGCTCTGCTGCATTTCACTCCATATATAATATATTATTTCAATTTACTGCCTTCAAGCTTCCGAATTTTACGGACTGATCTGAACGGTCAAAATCGTTTTAAATCTATGCCGGGGTAGGAATATTAAAACAAATAAATTTGGATTTAATTTCGCTTATATTTCTAAAAGTCATCTATTTGAGTTTTTGTTCGCCAAAACTACCCTAGTATGAATTACGAATTTTATAAAACATTAAAAAGTGGCAACAATTTACTTCAATCTTTCCACATCGTTTTGTGTTTTGGATTGAAGAATCTACAGTAAATTTCACAGATTTTAATCAAAATTATTTGTGCGTATCGCTAAATTTGATAAGTTTTGTGCATTTATTTGAAATTTGAGTGAAATTGTAATTGGAACTCAATAAGCAGCCATCACCAGAAGCGGATTAAAAAGTGAGTACAGCAACAAAACATATCGAGTAGGTGTAGTTATAACATCTTAGCCATATGTAAACAAAAATATGACAACTGGAAAACGTTGTCTTTAGATGAAGCACACGGTTGCATTTTGCAATTATAATAAATATTTTTTATAGTCGATAGTTATTAAATATAAATATAAGAGGTTTTTTTGATATTGAAAAATTAGAAATATTTATATTTCTTAAAGTTTTTTGTTTTGTTTTGTTTTGCTTTTTTGATATTTGAAAAGTATGCTTTCGTGGAAATTTTGGACATTTATTAACATCCCTGTTTTCAATTATGGCAATTACAGTGGAAGTGACGTTTGCGCTTTGCCATTTTCCAGTTCAAGTTGGAAATTTTTTCCATATTGATTAGTTATGTCGCTTTTATTGTTTACTCAAAGTTTTTTGTTATAAATTTTGTGCTAAAATCGTTTCGAAAAACTTTAGTTGAAATATTGATTTCAACTGTTTTTGAATTGTTATTACGTTTTGTTACATTTCGAATATCTTGAACTATAATAAATTAAGTGCAAGTGTAGAGAATAAATAGTGGAAGAAGAAGAAAAAGTGTGAAAACGGCAACAACGTCGGCGGCAGCGACGACGGCAAATAACTGCGATTGATAGGACAGTCGCAAAATAACCACAGATGTCCACGGGAGTGGGAGGCGGAGGGAGCATAACGACAGATCATCATAGCCGCTTGTATTTCCTTAACTCACCTACGGCACCGCTGTCCGCACGCGATCCCTTCCTTATCAAGCCAGAATACCTCAGCTATGAGAATCCCATGCACCATCTCTACCCGAATAATAGAGGACTCATAGACTATAATAATTATACGGTTACAGCGGCTGCAGCAGCAGTTAGCGCAGCGGCCGCTTCCTCAGCTAATAGCAACAACAGTAACGTTAATAATAACAACTCATCAGCCTCGTCCAATAATAACAATTCAGCCAATTCAGTGGCAGCCGTTGCATTAAATTTGGAAAATACTTTCCATCAGCAAGCGCAAATCCAACAGCAGCACTTACAGCAAACTAACGGCCAGACTACACATCCCCTGCATCACCACTTAAGTACTGGAACCGGTCAATCCACACGCGCCCAAAAAGCCGCACGTCGCCGTAGTAACGAATCACCGGAAGCACGTCAACGTAGGCTGGAGCGTAACGCGGCTAGAATGCGTGAGAAGCGGGCCAAGGAAACGGAGGCCGAGTACCGGCTACGTCTGGCGAAAAATGCCGAAGCCAATCGTATACGGCGCCAGAACGAAACCGATGTACAAAGAACCCTAAGACTGATGAAGAATGCGGCACGTCAGCGATTGAGACGAGCCAGTGAAACGGCAGAGGAACGAAAAAAACGTCTGGCTAAGGCCGCCGAACGTATGCGTGTAGCGCGCGCCAAGCAACCGAAAGTGCCCAAGCCGCCCCTGGCGGATCGTCTCAAGGGTTACTAAAAAACAGAACGGAGCATAAATTAGAGCAAATAAGAACATAAAAATATTTAAAAACAAAAAAAACAAAAAAAACAAAAAAAAACAAAAAAAAGGAAGAACAACCACAAATGAGGAAAAAAGCAACAGTTATTGATAAACAACCAGACACATCTAACATTAAAAACATTTACAACACAATGTCAACAAAATGCACATACACACCAATCTACCAACCAATATAATGTTTGCAAAGATAATAACAACACTAAAACTAATATTATATGGATTGTTTTTGAACGAATGAGTTACAAAAATGCATACGTGAGCAGACGAAGAATGGATAATGGAATGCTTAAGGAAGGAATCACAGTTTTAAATCTCTCAAGTCAAAAATCATTTCAAACCGAAGCTGCAAGCACAGGAAAGCAAACGTTTTTTTTTTTTTCAATCAATCTCTTTATCTTTTTAGTATTTTAGGGTCGTGCGATTAAGTTTTACTTTAAAAGGAATTATAAAAATCTGGAAAAATACATTTTAATTTAAATATCTACCTACACATTATATAGTTTTTGCTTTAAGCGGAAGAAAAATTTATTACCAAGAAAATCAAGCAACATTTTTAACAAAATCAATTATGAATGAAAAGTAGTTAAAAGAATCTTTTTTTTTTTTTTTTTTTTAATTTTTTTTTTTTTTTATTATTATTATTTATTTATTTTTTTTCTTTTTAATTTTGAAAACTAAATAACTGAACTTTGATAGGAATTTAAAAACGTAGCGAACGAATTTTTATACCCAACATACTCCATGGAAGAGCAGTAAAGTAAGCCTCTATCGAAACGTTCGTAACACATGTATAGTCCTCTACAATGGAGACAATAGACAACATATGAAGATGATTTGGCTATGTTGACTTAAATGCTTTAAGTAGAGAAATAAAGTCAATCAATCAATCAATCACACAAACTGACAACTCTAACTAGAAATTAAAAAAAGAAAAAACAAATGCATACGCAAAAGATTTTCGGTTGATGAGAATCAACGAAAAACCTTAACATGTTAGAAAAAAAAACAAAACAAAAAAAAAAACCCTCGCCCCCCCCCCCAAAGTGTCAAATCTTATAATTTGGAAAACAAAAATACAAAGAAGAAAAAAAAAAGAAAGCAAAAAAAATTGTAAATATGAAGAGTAGTGGGTATTAAAGATTCGGCTTTTAAAATATTATAAAATTTTGATTTTCAGTTATATTAAAGCACGCTAAGTAATTAAGAACAACTGCATATTGGTGGTATTTTAAGTCATTAATTGATCGGCCCATTATGCGATTTTAAATTAATTACATAATTTTAAATATAATATTATATAAAATGTTCATGTATTGTTTTATCACTTATTCGCAATAGCGTTATTTGTCTGCTGCTCAGTCTCACTTTCTAGTATTTCTTTGTTTGACCTGAGCAAAGTGTATTATTATTACTATCGTTTAAGACTTTTTTTTTTTTTTTTTCTCTCTTCAACTTTTTAAAATGTCCTTTTAGTTCCTTTAGCTTCATTTCTATATAAAGGAGTCACACAGTTACACACACTTACACACACACACACACACACACAATCAATCAATCACTCAATACAATATTCAGGAATGTGGCCATTAAGGATCGGTTTGCTTTTCCGTTGTTTTTGGTACGAACCGGCCTAATGGTCCATTAGTTGTGTTAAAAATGTTCTAATTATCTTAAAGGATTTCTCTTTACTTCATTGTTTTCGTAACAAAAAGTATTCACTATTATAGTTTTGCCTATCAGCAAATTATGCAGTCATCATCCCAGATTTAATTTAAACAATCGTCTGGGATTCTTTAACCTTTCAAATTGTCATTGGAAGCAAATGTGAATATCAAGCATTTACCGAGTTTTAATGGAAAATGCTCACCCGAATGACAAAAGTTTTAATTTTCTATTTAATTCTCATGTCAATAACGAATCTTTGATTTATGATCGTTTTAATTACATACATAATTAAATTCTTCTTTGAGAAATGAGAATGAGAGAATTGATCATTTTGCTTATGTATATACTCTTGACTAGCTTAAAATATTTAGATAAACTAACTATGTCCGTGCGTCATGCTTTCGTCAAACTTTCACGCGACGGTGATCGAGATCGGGTGCCGATATTTGATATAGATTAAGTTTGAGAAACGAAGCACTATTATAGCATTTATCTATTTAAAATTTGATGAGAGACATTTGCCAAGGTCGTCTCTACGTCCGCTGGAAAAATTTCTCAAATCGGTGTAATAATATAACTCACGTTCAGATCTAATGGCTATTTATTATATTTCGTTCGAAAGCGAAACGCATTATTAAGGAATATTCCGTGACACCTTGGCAAGATAACATAACGCATTTTTCCATTTCATTATATGTGGGGGTCTTTCAACAAGAGATATCATTTTTAAAGAGCCACACAAGCTCCACGTGTGTCCATGTGTCAAGTGGTGTGTCATCCTGCTGACCATAGACGTCATATTAACGTAAATCTATCGTACCATTAATTCCAAGCCAAAGAAAAAAGCCAATCAGGAGCATAGTTCCAACTGTCTCGATCACAATTTGCCGGCTAGAAGGTCGCATCAAATTGCGATTCTTTGCAGTTATTTTCTTTGACTTTTCGGATTTACATATATGACAGAGTTATTTGTTCACGTAACCCATATAGATGAAAATGATTCGTTCGCTTAAACAATGATGATGATGATGATCATGTATTTCCAGCAATCAATCGGCGAATGGATCAGAACAAAAAAAAAAAAAAAAATCAGAGTTGAAAAAATGGTTCCTCTTATTGAAACACCCTACACCCTATTCTATTACACGGTATACAAATGCGAATTAATTAAAAATTTAAAGTTTTCATCCTTCGAAAGAGTTTTTAACGTCTTGACTACTCTCCAATTTCTTCCAATCTCTGTACATACTGACCAAATTCATTAAATATGCATTCAAAACTATCTGAAGAAATTAAAACTTTTTCTCTCATTCACTTCTCTTTCTTCAAATTAATATTTATTCATTGAGTTTTCGGTAAATCCATAGACATTATAAAAATAATGATAATAATAATAATAACAATAATAATAATAATAATAATAATAATATTATATATATTTAGTTTTAAAGAAATTTAAAGGAAAATAAGGTTTTAAATAAATTTTATAATAAATAATTAAAAAAGTTCTCGCATTCATTACAATTATATATATATATATATATATATATATATATATATATATATATATATATATATATATATATATATATATCTACATATAAAAACTTGATTTTAAAAATTATATTTATATTTATAAAATCTCTTATTGACTAAATGTTAACATTTTCTAAACTAAATCTATCTAAATTAATCGAAAAGTTTATTTAGCAGGCAAAATTTTGTTGAAATTTATTGAAAGTTTAATTATCGCAAGAGAGAGAGAGAGAGAGAGAGAGAGAGAGAAAGAGAAACAAATCAAGACGCTTCACATTCCTATACATTGTATGTGTTATGATCAGACGTTAATCTTAAATAATTTACAAGCTTCGAAAGCATTTCTTTATCATTTTATAGCTTTTTCTTGAGCTCAGATGCGAAATATTATTAAATTTTTTTTTATTTTTACTTATTTATTTATATATATATATTTTTTTTTATTTTTGTTTTTAAACACACATATGACCCTAAAATATCAAAGTGTTTGATTATGTAGGGACTCGGGGTCTGTCTTTGTCGTAGACAATTCACAAAGCTTGAGAAAACTTATCTAATTTTCTTTTTCTTCCTTTTTTTTCTCTCTACGATATATGTATGAAACTTTCTTACGAGCACATATGAAAAAGGAAAATTTTATTTTTCGAAAAAAAGCTAAGCTCTCTTTGCAATCTTTTATTTATTTATTTTGATTTTTTTCACTTAAACAAAAAAAAAAAAAAACGGGGTACAAATTATTTCAAATCCTCTTCTTCCAAAATCAATCGTTAATATTTAGTTATCAAGAAAGACGACGACTATAATTCTTAATATCGAAATTAATATCATCTTGCGTGCCCCAAAAAATAAGATAATTATTTTTTAAATTTATATTAAAAGAAAGGAGAAAAATTTATTGTTTTCCGAGTGAAAACATATAAAAAAAAAAAGAAAAATTCCTTTCCAAACAAAATCAACTCGTGACGGCTTGCGCATAATAAATTTGGCCTTGACATGCCGCAGTAGATCATAGCTCTGCACAAATCATCCTAGAACATAGTACAAACCTTGGTGGGTTCTTTTTATTATTGTTTTTGTTTTTTTTTTAACAAAATCTCTCCAGAATTGTGCACATTATTGGCATTATTGCGATTATTTGATTTAAAAAAAAAAAAAGAGTTATTTTGTAGGTGCACTTAAATCTCAAGCTAATCGGAGGAAATTCAAAAAGCCAGTTGAGTATTGAGTAAGAAAGAAAAGCATTTAACCAGCTAATTGCATCGATCTCTTTGGAGAATGTGCATTTAAATTGCGTCGCATAAATTTAGCTACGACGAGTATACTCGTCAAATAGAATTTATGCATGTAATAAGCAATTAGGTTGTAATGAAATAAATTCACAAAATCACATACATACATACATACATTCTAAAATAATTCATAGGGATAAAATTTTGTAAGGAAATTCGATGATAAGGACGGATGGACCGATCATGACGTTTATATTCACTATAAACAGTTAACTGGTTAAAGTTTACAATTGTATTCACATCTCGGATTGTTTTTTCCGCATTTGCCAGTTTGTCCAATCCAATCAAAAATATTTGCTTTAGGTCGTATTGACCGTTCAACCAATTGGCTTAATTTCGCTCACTTAGCTAACATCCTCAACGGACATCAAGTTAGTTTCAATCAAAGTTATGAACAAAAATATGTTTTCATCTGAGTATTAATTGGCCTTGAAATGTCAAAGTCAAATACGATGTCCGTTAAGAAAGGTATTCTCTCTCCTTCTTACCTTCGCTTATGACATTTAAATGATTTCTTTCCGAAATATAGCTAAGCCCTGATATATAACTTTGTATTATATTTTACGATACGGATCGTAGTTTTTGAATCGAGCCAAATGCTTCTCGACTTTTGGACTTTTCATTATGTAAAAAATATGAAATCATATCGCGGATAGTTTGATATTTACTTTCATCTATATAATGACTATAAAATTTCAATCTTGATAAAATTTATTAGTATTTCGCATTAGAGAGAATAGAATCTGAGAATAGATGAAGAAATCTCAACTTGCTTGTTGTTGTACTGATCATTAAGTGTTGGTTGATGGTATACGTTCGGTGTATCTCGGGATAATCATAAGTGAACTAAAATGTTTTCCTTCTTGCTGGTAAAAATTTCAAAAATACGCATCGAAATATCCTCAAGATGAACATGAGACTTTTTGCTTTCTTGATAACGACGGCCATAGCTGCGAAAGTGCGAAAGAAAATCCCAAATTTCAGACATCAATTTTTCAAATGGATTTATTAACAAGATTTGCGTGAAGTTACCGAACGATATCCGGCGCAAATTGTAAGTTATCATCATTTAAAAATGTATTGAAATTTTTAGTTATGTC
>KK502408.1:2987011-3002011 GCA_000688735.1 Glossina austeni
TATATATATATATATATATATATATATATATATATACATATATATATATATTTTTTTTTCTTTCAGGAGAAGGGAAATCTTATCGGTATTAACATCTGATTTCGTAATGTTAGAGAATGGTTCTTGATTTGGTGAGGGCTGTGGTAAACCTAAAAGATCCGATATAAAATCAAAATGGAGTTTCATAAAGAGCGGCAAAAAAAAAGTTTGAAAATCAAATTAAAAAAAAATTTAATTCAATTAACACCATACGTACGTTTCCAACAGTCTTTAGAAAATTTATTGCATTTTTATTTTTTTATCATAATCGCTGTAATCGAAGAAAATCAATAAAAGCCAGTCTTAAGTAATGGAAAATTCCATACTACACAGCCACATATTAATTTTATGCCAGTTTTAAGCATATTTTTTTAGATAAATTGCACTAAGAATAAGAATCTATTCTAACATATATATATATAATCATGAGAAATGTATAAAAATGCATTTAAAAAATAAAAACAAAAAAATTAATTATATTCGGACGCGATCTCATCTTTTATACCATCACCGTTATCCGAGGAAAGATTCAGAACAAACGAACAAAATGCAAAATTTTCATACTCTATAATAAGGCGTGGGCGTGGCTGTTTTTTTCTATTTTTGATTATCTTTATCGTGTGACTGTTATGTATGGATAAAAAAAACCTCTGCTATCTATTATATCTACTCTTCAAGTCCATTTATTTAAGATCCATATCGACGAGATTGTGACGACGAAATTAATCCGTTATGTCGTGACGTCTGCGAGATTTAATTTAGAACTAACACACTTGCAGCTTGCCGCTTGTTGTAAAAAAAAAAAAAATAAATAAATAAAATAAGAATCTCATCGCTTGTAATTATGTGTGGACTTGGACGATTTTTTCCATTTTTGTACAGGCGCTGCACGACCGTCCATCGAATGTAAATGCAAAGTTTTATTATTGGATTTTCGATGGTTCATAAATGAAAAGCAAAAAATTAATTTGTATTCATTATCTATACGAAAACAGAGCTGTGTCTTAAATTATGTCGTGATGTGGTTGTGTCCCAAATTTCAATTCCAACCTGTGTTCAAGAATTCCCAATATTGCTGCCGAATTTGAAGCCAATAATTTCATTTTTGCGACCAGGAGAAAATTTACCACAGGCATTGCACAGACAGACGGACGGACGTGGTTAAATCGATTTAGAGTTTGATGGCGATTAAGAACAAATATACTTTTTGAGGTCTCTGAAGCCTAGTTCGACCAGAAGAAAGTTTACACAGACATTACACAGACGGATGGACGGACATACGTGCTTAAATCTATTTATAATTTGATATTAATCAATAATATATACATTTTATGAGGTCCTTGAAGCTCTCTTCGATCAGGCAAAAGTTGAACACCGACATTTCACAGGCAGACAGACAGGCGGACACACTATGAAGCTTACTTCTGAGTGTTGCAAAGGTTTTAACAAAATAAACACACACCCTCTTCCTCCGGGCATGGATGTAACAATAATAATAATAAAAATTATTGGAAAAGAAACGTTCAGGATGACAACTCATAGACAATAATCTCATCCGCATCGTAATGAATGCCGGATTTAGTTATCATTTGTGCTCCTTTTTTATTTTTATTAATTAAGGTTTTTTTTTTTTTTTTCTTTCTTATCTTGCAGCCAAAAGACTGAGGTTAGAAATGAAAGATCGGGAGCCAATCATTTGTATTTACGATTAGGATGAGAAATCTATTACCCGTCGCACTTTCGATGATAGGTAGCTATAAGAGATCAGTTCTCAAGATCACAGCTCAGCTAGATAAATAATGAACTCCTTTAGCGTCTCTGGTAGTGTCATTTCACGCCGTTATTTATTATTTGAAAAGTTCTTATCCATAATCAAAGCCCGTTGCGATAATATTGATGCGAATTATTTTTTAATTTTTATTTTTATTGCGATTGCGAATGCGAAGATCATGATGCGTCTGATGAATCTGACAAAATTGTTCCTTAAATTTCAAAAATTTTGTTTTCTTTTTGCAAGCAGGGCTTACGTTAAAATTACATTATAAAAGTAGGCTAACTTTACACCTACTAGTGAAACAAAAAAAAAAAAAAAGTGAATTTTTATCGCATATTTTCATCGTATTTGAAGGCGACAATAAATACACTCTCGTTCCAATTTCCTTTCATATTCTTACAAATTTTGAAGCTTAACTTTATGCCGTGAGTGTTCCGTTTTATGACTAATTATCGTATCATTCCATTTATAACGGTATTAACACATATGCGCATATTAGAGACCTTATCAGATATTTCGTTAAAAAAAAAAATTCTAAATTCATATGTGTCTGTCCGTCCGTCCGTCCATCCACTTATAATTGAAATTCTCCAACTTCAATCATACGAAATTTTTTTTTTTTAAAAAAAAAAAACAAATTGAATTTTTTTTATTTTAGATTCAATTACCACTATTTAATAAATAAATAGCTTTTTCCACATACCCGCCCATAGACCGCATTGCGTATTGCCGGTACGTAATTGTTATAATAAATGTCCGTAATAAGAAGTTGACGTTTGAAAATCCAATGACGCTTTAATTGCGTAATGAATGTTAAATAAAAATTTATTCGTTGCGCTAACTGCCTGATATAATATTTTCTCTCAAGATATACATATACATACAAACAAAACAAAACAAAGCAAAAACAAAAAAAAAAAAAAACAATCAAAAATTACACATTTTTCAAAAGATCCTTCGCGACATAATGGCATTGAAATGCTATTAAATACACGATGCATACACATTCATACATCTATATATACATACACATATACATTGCATATATATGTATCAATCAATATTTTCATGAAACTTTTTTCAAATATAATTTAAAAATTTTAAAATTTTTAATTTTTATCTCTCTTTTTTTATAAATATTAGTGAAAATTTTAAATAGAAATTAACATTAACTTTATTGAAAACATTATGATGCATATTTTTTTATTTACACTAGATCATTTATTGCATATATATGTATATATATATATTTTTTTTTCTATTTTTTTTTTTTTTGCTTTAATTCTTTTTCACTTTCGATTTTCTAACACTCATAAGTATATGTAGTAATTGTATTAAAAAAAAAAAAAAAAAAAACAAAAAAAAAATATATAAGAGAATATAATATTAAAATAATAATAATAATAATAATAATAACAATAATAATGATAATGATAACAAACCGTAATGTAACTGTACACACTCTAAAATAACAGAATAAAGTTGCATTCACATTTTTAATGATGACTGGCGCCTAATTGGCCAATGGTTTATCAATTTTTATACCCTACACCACTTTTGCTACACGGTATATTAAATTAGTGCGCACGTATGTAACATCCAGAAGGGCTCAAGATAGACCCATCACCACTACCACCCTTCATTATAACAATCAAATCTGAACTATTTTCTAAATCGATCTAAGCTTGTCCGTCCGTCTGATGTCTGTCCATGCAGGTTTATGTTCTAGATACAGGTCGCCACTCTTGAGATATTTCGATGAAATTTGATGTACAGACAGACCAAAGGACAAACAATATTGAAAATGGTTTGGATCGGTCGACTTTTTCAAAATTTTTGACAAAACACCCTGCACAATAGTATTTTGATATTCTAAGTTGGTACGAAAGAATGTGGTTCGGCTGGGGTAGATTTTTGAAACCCCTCGTATGTAACCGTTCCTACGAGAAATGAATCTTTATTTAGTAAAAAGATATAATTTTTAATATTTCATGGTGAAAATTAATTCAAATTTATCAAATTTAAACCACGTAAGTCTACTTTTTAGATAGTAGCGCATATAAGGATTATCCTGGAACGTAAATCCTTATATGCCAAAAAAGTCTAATTGTTAATTGTTTTGTGATGAAAATTTTTTCATGATAGTAATTTCATCTAAATTTTAAGTGGATCAACTTTGAACCACATGGGTCGATTTCCCAAAGCCCCCTCCATATAAAATCTTTCATGAGTAGTAAGCCTTTCAGAAAGAGATTTGATTTTAAATATTTTATAATGAAAATTGGTCCATAGAAGCAATTTAGCAAAAAAAAATTAACAATAGGGAATGGATTTGGATAACATAGGTCTATTTTTGAGACCTTAGCATTTATAGGGCACCTAGGCATTTATCATGAAACGCAAGATTTTATATGAAAAGAAAGTCTTTTTTCCAGATCTTTATCATGGAAACTGAAAAATAATGAAATCTTTAGGAAGTAAATTAAGTTTACCAAATTTGGACCGGCCATATGATGCTTTGGGAATTCTATGCGGTCGGAAATAATATGAGGGCTTTCATGAAAGCCCTTGCCTTTGCATGAAAATCATACGTAATCTTTGGTGTATTATTAGCCAAACGAATAAATGTACTAGACGAATTGATGTAGGGTATCTAACGGTCGGCGCTGCCCGATTCTAATGTTCTTACTTGTTTTTATTTTTTTATTGTATCAGTAAATCAAATTAAGTATAAGTACATATTTGGACTCAACCCAATAAATTGTCTGCTAATTCGCAGGAGAAGAAGAAGCAGACATATTTCGCTGGCTCCGTTTGCCACATTCAAAGTCTTCATTTATATGTTTACTGCATATATATCTGATTGCGGTAAGACCTTGACTCCACATTGCTTGCTCATCCACCTGCTTAAGTGTTGTTTGTTCCCGAACACGGAACATATATATGTGTGTGTGTTTTTGGCGATGGCCACAGTGCGAGTTTAAAAGTTAATGAGAATGATCCCCTTACAATTATGTCCACAAGAGGTAAAAATCAAAATTCCGAGCAGATATCCGAAGCTTGAAGCATATATTTATTAATGCAAAAATGGGCGTGGTATCTGTATAATCATGATCACAATCGATAAAAATCTACAAAGTCTACAATCCATAGTAAATATTGATCTAAAAGTGAATACAAAGATTTCGTAATGTCATCTAGAAGCTCCACGTAGAAAATGGCTCTTGTTATCTCGCTGATATCCTTTGCAATTTTTACATTAGCTTGAAATGATAACCATCGCGGATTCGATTCAAGGTGTGTGAATATAACTCGTGTCTCTTTAAACCCTGCACCACTTGTGTTAATGCGGTCCTATGTAACACGCAGAAGGGCTTAACACCAAGACCCACCTTTCATTATACCGATCGATTCAAAATCATAATTTGAATTGATCTAAGTCTGTCTGTCCGTCTGATGTGTATCCATGTAAACTTGTATTCAAGCTACACATCGCAATTCTTGAGATATTTCCATGAAATTTAGTACAGTAACGTGTTTTGACCCAAGGACGAACACTGGTGGGAATGGTTCGTATCAACTTTTTCGACCACCCTCCATACAACGCATGAAACAAAATTGCAATTTTCAAAATTTCTCAGAAAAAATGGCTAAGTGGTAGTATTTGGGTTTTCTAAATTTGTATGAGAACCTTGGACTGAGTGAAGCAAGCTTTGAACCCCCTCATATAACGAAAACTGAAATTCATACGACAAAACGGTACAATTTTCAATACTTCATGATGAAAATTATATCACAATAGTAATTTAACCTAATAAAATTAACTGCAGCCAATTTAGACCATCTCGGCCTATTTTTTGGATCTTCCCTTAATAAGGATTTTCACGAAAATTGATCCTTTGTAGAGTAGGAAAGTTTAACTTTTAATATGGGGTAAGTTTAATATGTGGTGATGAAATGATGAAGTGGTCGTTGTAGGCGTGTCCTTGATAAAATTTAAATCACTTGCAAGTACTTTTGTAAATTTGTAGGCGATATTCTCAATTTCGCTAAACTGGAGAATGTTTACCACATATACTACACAGTTGCGCGGACGGACAGATGGACACACGAACAGACGAACATGTTCAGATGCATTCCAAATTCGAAATTACCTGAGGGCTTGTTTCGTTTATGGGGTTTTTGAAGCTTGTTTTTTCGCATACACTATAATATTGGATAGACGCGATCCATTATTTCCATTTATGTACAGGTGCAACAGTGTCGTCCAAAGAATATGCGTTCAAATTTACATTTACATTTATCTGCTACGCTTTATGAGTAATGCGCAAAAAAAATTTATGTTAATTCCTTTTAAAAAACAGCGATGGTCTCAGTTTACGTAGTATTGTACGTGTGTTCTTTCACAGATTTGGCACATTTTCAATACCAACCAGCGTGCAAGAGCTTACAATGTTTCTGCCAAATTTGAAGCCGATAGCTTGATTTTTGCGATCAGGAGAGGATATTACGCAGACGGACAGGCGGCCAGACCGACACCCGGACCGAAGGACATGCTTAAATCGATTCCGAATTTGTCGCTGGCCAAGAATATATTTATTTTGTGAGATCTCTGAAGCTCTCTTCTGGACGTTGCAAACGTTTTAAGAAGAAGAATGTACCCGTCACGCTTCGATGATGAGTATAATAACAAGAAATTAATTTTCTACGCGTTTATGAGTATGCTTACATACTCAAGTTCTCACATGGGTTTGTTTATTTAAAAATTAAATTCCAATGATTGTGCTGAAACATTAATAATAACAAACTGTAAACACTTGATATAGGGCGCCTGGTGTAATATTATGCTTTCAATGGAAATACAATTCAGCATTTTCGTGAGCGTGTCACTTGTTTTTGTCAAAACGTTGGCAGCGCCCGAAAGGAAACTTCAGAGACATCACAAAGTATATAAATTGTTGACCAGCATCAAATTCTGAATCGATTTAAAAATGTCCGTCTGTGTAATGTCTGTTGTAAACATTCTCCTGATCGCAAAAATCAAGCTGTCGCCTTGAAATTTAACAAAAACGTGAATTATTCAAGTTGTTCAAGCAACTTGCTATTGAAAGTAGGAAAAATCGGTCAAAGGACACGCCCATAGGCAACACACAAACTGAAAACACCTTTGGGTTTCAACGGGGAAAAAAAGTTGGTTTTTTGCTCATTACTCATAAACTGTAGCAGATAAATGTAGAAAAACTTGAACGCATAAATAATACGAAAGTTGAAGTGTATTACTCTCCAGATTTGGTATTGCATATATAGATATAGTTCATCTATGATCGGAAATTTATAATTTAAGTAATACTATCTTGTTTGCTTTACTGTAATGCTTAACACTACATTGCACGTTACGCTTGTATTGAAAAATTAAATTAATTTATTTAATAAATTTATTAAAAGAGAAAAACAAGTAACTAATTGATCAAACGGTTTGAGATCATATTTAAACTGAACACGATGACTTTCTTTCCCGTTCCGTTCTTCAACACAAATCTGTATTTACTATACATGTTCTTAGTTAAGGTGAAAGATCCTATACCACGGTTACGACTTCGAAAGTATGTCTACAAAAATAAATCTTTCTCTCTCTCTCTCTCTCTCTCTCTCTCTCTCACTCACTCACTCACTCACTCACTCTCTCTCTTTCTCTCTCTCTGTCTCTCTCTCTCACTCTCTCTCTCTCTCTCTCTCTCTCTGTCTCTCTCTCTCACTCACTCACTCTCTCTCTCTCTCTCTCACTCACTCACTCACTCTCTCTCTTTCTCTCACACTCTCTCTCTCTCTCACTTTCTCTCACTCTCTCTCTCTCTCTCACTTTCTCTCACTCTCTCTCTCTCTGTCTCTCTCTCTCTCTCTGTGTGTCTCTCTCTCTCTTTCTCTCTCTTTCTCTCTCTCTCTCTCTTTGATTTTTTTAGCTGAGAGAGAAGTGTTCGCGCGTTGGTGTGCGGCCATGTTTACGAAACATGCTGAATACGAAACCGAAGACTAAATTTTTCATACGTGATAACCCTGGCCCTGATATTTTTAGTCTTCTCTCTAAATTATGGTCTCGTAATTAAAAACTTTACACCTCAGACCTTAAGATTGATTCTCAGATTTTTCTTCAAGAATCTCACCCCGTCAGATTTGACAGTCACCTAAAATGGATCGAGTCTTCACCAATGTTTGTGAAAAATCTAAAAAGTGAAAAATAAAAACGTGGGGGGCAATCACGTATACAAAATTTATACAATTACCTACGCAACGTTGCGAAATCGTATAAAAATATTATTGCGAATATTTTAAGCCAAGACATGTTCGGCCTATTTAACCAATATCACGCAACGGGCATGTGTTGTACGAACATATGTATACCTAACAACGCTTGCGACACTGGATATATTAAGTTTGTGCAGACGTACGTAACAGCCAGAAGCGCTTAAGACAGGCCCACTTCTTATTATACGGATCGATTGAAAAAACGATTTTAAGCTTGTTTGTCCGTCTGCCGGCCGATGTTTTTGCCGACTGTATTTTTGTGTTCAACGTACAATTAGCAATTTGTGAGATATTTTGATGAAATTTGATATCCTGACGTGTTTTGACCCAGGTTCGAACACTAGTGGAAATGGTTCGTATTGACTTTTTCGACCGCTCTACATGTAAGGTCTGATTTTGAAGACTCGTTTGGTAAAACTCGCTGCATTGATACGAAAAATTTAATTTCGCTTGTGAAACTTTTGAAACACATAAGTCTATTTCTTGAGCTCTACTCCATATAAGATTTCTCATGAATGGTACTATCTTCGGAAAAAAATTTAAATTTTAATATTTTATGATGAAAATTGACCCATAGTAGCAATTTGGCAAAAAAACTAACGATAGAAAATTTGGATAATATCGGTCTATTTTTGAGACCTTAGGGGTTACCATGAAAAACAAGATCTTATGTGAAGGCAAAGACTTTTTTCCTGCTTTTTATCACGGAAACTGAAAAATAATAAAATCTTTAGGAAGCGAATTAAGTTTACTAAATTTGGACCGGCCATATGATGCTTTGGAAATTCTCTAATATGCGGGCTTTCATGAAACCTATGTCTTTACATGAAAACAATGTGCAATCTTTGGTGCATTATTACCCAAACGAATAAATGTATTAGGCAAGTTGATGTAGGGTATCGAACGATCGGTCTTGCTTGATTGCTAATGTTCTTGCTTGTTTTTGTCTGCAGTATTTCGATTTATTTATAGGAAATATTTCGATTTTTAGTTGTTGTTATTATATAATTATGTTTGCAGTTGCGTGAATGCTGCCATAGATAAAATATGGATAGTAGTCTCTCTGAATAGTCACAAAACATCTGAAATTTGCTTGAGCGTCCGAAACGTCAGCAGAATGTTTGGACAAAAAATGTGCTTGCACTTGATTCTCATTCTCTTTATCTCTTTTCTCCAAAGAAATGCTTACACATTTGTTGTGCGGATACATTTACGGGAAGTTTTCATTAAGACAACATTAGCTTAAAAGAGAGTCAATCAATTTTTATGCACATTTTAATTGAATTACATATGTCGTCTGGACCATTGAATGGCTTTACCTATGCTTATTATAACTTGGAAATTAAGTGTTTTTTCGGAGTAAGTAAATCTATGCCCGCACCAAATGCTTAATTGACCTTGTTCGATATTTGCGCCAACTTAATAATGCGCCAAGTAATTAATATTTGCTACAGATTACATTTAGGTACACTCTACCAATATTCGTATAAAAGATGTGTATGGGTTGACAGACGAACGTAACAATAAATAGACAAAATCTGAATTATCCACCAAAAAAAAAAAAAAAAATTAAAAGAATTTTATCATCATTAATAAGAAAAAAATATAAAGTAGCAAAAATAAAGAAAAGCCGTAGAATAGAATTTTGTTCCGTTTCCTTCGTGTCATAAACAAAGAACAGCTGGAGAAATTAAATGTTGTACCATTTTCCACAACGTTGGTACAAAAAACAGCTGAATTATAAAATTTTGTCTACAGATCTTATACACTTCAAAAATGCCGATTTTTACAATGCAGCTACAATAAAACGGTCTATTTATTATGTTATTTCATTTCTCTGTTATGCGTACAGACGGCGCCATTTTTATTTTAAGCGCGAGCATATGTACTATGCTATAGTTATGTAATAGGATGCTAAAGCTAATAGTGATATCAATTAATTAAAATAAAAAATCGCCAAAAGTCATTGTAATTATATATAACGATATATTCGCTTGGTTCGAGTTATTTTTACGTAAAAATAACAAAGAAGTGGATTTTTTTTATAAAAAACATTCGAATATAATTCCAGTTTTAATTTTATACCTAATATTAAAGAATTGTGTATAGACGTTTATTAATTTTCCCCTTTCCACTATTGAAATTTCTGATTGACTGAAGAGGATCTGAATATGATTTTTCCGTTTTTCTTTTTGACCAAAAGATTGCATTTTATTTCAATTTTTAAATTAAACTCACGGCAACGTTATTTCCATATTTCATACCCTCAACAAAAAAAAAGCCTATATCTACCATGTTTTGTAATGATGTGTTTGGTTAAAGACTCGAAAAGATACAATCATTCGATATTATTAAAAATGCATATATATACATATGCACATATGTATATATTGATATATAAGCATCGTCTTAAAAAGTATAAAATCACTATTGTATTGATAAAGACATTATTATGTGTTCGTCATCGTTGACAATGTTGAAACTTCTCTAATGAATACAGAATCCAATCCAAGCTCCACTCTTCTAATTTTCTTTAGTTTTAAAGTGATGATCAAAAAAAAAATTCATAAACATTCTTGAACGTTCTGATTCAATGGGAAATTTATTATATTTTATATATATTCGGTACAAGTATAAAAATTTATTCAAACATTTTTAATGCAAGCAATTTTTTTCATCTACAATTTCATATTGACAAGATCAAGGTTTGATCATTATGTTATTTGCGATCATCCTCACGCTTAAATATTTATTATATCTTTTACCAACATTTTTATACTGGGGGTTCTTCGCTCATTCCAGTTCACGTAAATATACCGCCTTCCAGTATGAATTTATTTACATTTTTTGTGTAAAGTCGGAAGGAGTTTGTGTTCGTGCTTTTTTTTCAAAAAAAATTTTTAAAAAATAATTTCAAGTTTTAAAAAAACATTAAATTTAGTTAAATGTAAAAAAAAATGATGTGCAAAGTATTGTGTAAATCGTGTTAAGCCACAAATAATAAAGACAACTAAATAAATAAAATGAAATAAACGCACACAGACGCTGGCCAAAAAAAGAAGGCGCATACAGTAGCAACAGCAGAAACATAAAGGCAAAGCCCAACAAGATAGTAGAAGAAAAAAAAAAAAACGTTAAAACAAATGAAATAAAAAGTTGAAATACAAAAATTTTCGATTAATTACCAGATAAAGCTAAATAAATAGTAAGAAGGCAGATTCGAAAGAGGAAAAAAATTTCTTATAAAAAAAAAATCATGTGAAAAATCGATTGGAAATCTGACATACATACAGAAAAACAGAATTTGTCACTTTCCAATGTGGAACAAGCTGTCATTGGAATAATGCCACACACATTTATATATGCATATACATATTCAATATCAAACAAAAATTAAGAAGAAGAAGAATCAGCTTCATAGCAGTGCTGTACAATCTCATTGGACGTGTAATGTCAAAATTCTGACAAGAAAGCGCAATTTTTTTAACATTGTTGTAGTTGTACGTAGTAGTAGTCGAAGAAGTGACATCAGTGAGTGTGAAGGCAAACAAAAAAAAAAAAACTAAACGAACCTCTCATCCATAAAATAGCAGCAAATCTCAATATTTAAGGAAAAAAGATATACTGACGTTGTTGCTTTTCACGCGTTTTCCCCCATTTTCTTTGGTGTTTTTTTTTTTTTTTTTAAATTTTTTGTTTTATTTTTGCCTTTGCTCACACATTTACATAAATACGCAGAAATTATGAGAACGAATTTTTGTAGAATCGGCAAAGGACTTAAGTGACGGTGATTAGCTATAAGTAACAAAAGAACATTTTAGTTTCTTCTCTATCTTCAATGTGGCATAAAAAGAGTAAACCAACAAGTTCTGCTCTCGCCTTTGAATTGCAATCAAGCTCATTGTCGTCGCAATTTGTTGTTCCATATTCATATCATTACAAGTGTTCCTGAGAGTGAGTGTGGGGTGGTGTAGGAAATAATGGCATCTGGTCCCAATGGGATAAAATTAGAGCCGAGTCTTGACCAGCAGCACCTGCAACAACAACATCAGCAACAGCATCATCAACAGTATGCCACCAATCTTTTGGCACTGAATGGCCCCAATGCCCGTTTGCTAATCGATCATCCCTCCACATTGCTGGTACCGTTGTCCCATCATCAGCAACAGTTACAGCAGCAGTTGCAACAACAACATCAACAGCAGCAGCAACAACAACAACAGCTTCAGCAACATCATTTGCAACAACAACAACTGCAACAACATCTAGCATCACAACAGCAGCAACAGCAAGAGCAGTTACAATTGCAACAACAGCATCAGCAGCAATTGCAATTGGCTGCCGTATATCCACAACCGTTATCCCTTAAGCAGCCACCACTGCCCACACCGACCGGCACTAATACAGCAGCTACACAAAACACTACTAATTTAGGCCCAGCGTCTGTGACTTCATCCACCTCGTCAGCCGCGGCACGTCACCGGTGGAACGAAAGCCCCGAAGCACGAGCACGCCGGCTGGCACGTAATGCTGAGAGGATGCGCGAGAGACGTAGTCGTGAAACCGAGGACGAATATCGTAAGCGTTTGGCGCGCAATGCTGAAGCCAATCGCTTGCGCCGCCAAAACGAAAACGAAATGGAACGAGCAATGCGTTTGGTACGCAATGCGGCACGACAACGTCTGCGTCGCGCCATGGAATCCCCAGAGCAGCGATCTAAACGTCTACAAAAGTTAGCTGAACGAATGCGCATGTACCGCGCCAACGAGTCACCAGAGCAGCGCAAATCTCGCTTAGCCGAGATGGCGGCCCGAGCACGTCAGCGCATTGCCAACGAGTCGCCCGAGCAGCGCAAGGAACGCCTGAAAAAACTGAATGAATATGCGAAAAAGGTCAGAGAAAAGAAAAAAATATTAAAACAAGCGGGCGCGGCGCAGACAACGAATTCACAGAATTCGAATAATACGCAAAGCGCTGCGGCTATTTGTAATAATAACGAGAATTTAAATTTAAATCATCAGGCAGCTCCCGCAGGCACGTCGGCCTCCACCCCCGGATCCAGCGATGACCTGGCCCAGCAGCAACAACGCCAACAGGACGACCAGCAGCAGCAGCAGCAGCACCAACTCACAGCATCATATCAACAGGCTGCTGCATTAGCAGCCAATCCCATAGAATACTATCAAAATATGTTCATCAATCCGGGCACCCTCCGGCCGGGCAGCACTTTGCTCAAACAGGAGCCGCTTAGTACGCAACAGCAGTCTCAACAACAAAACAATCTTGCTTCCCAGAATCGTTTCGCACCTACTCACCAACAGCAAGCAGCCGGCACGCAGCACAGTTTACTGGACGCAGAAGCAACAAATATCTTTCAACAACAACTATACGATGAGGCCACACAAAAGGCGGTGGCATCGGGCAAACTAGCCCAAACAGCAGCAAATGTTCCTCACTTCAGCACAATCGCTAGTTCGCTGGAATTGTATCAGCAGAATAAGCACATCAAAAAACAAGAAGAACTGCAACAGGTGGGTATAGTGTCGGACAGTGACTGAGGCGAAATTTTACGAGAGAACACACAAAATCAGTTGTAGAAAGCAAATGCCAATACAGAAAGATACATATGTATAATTTTTTCACTCACTCATTCGATCAATAAAGTCAATCAATCTCTAAATCTCTATGTATATCATCCACATACTTGTTGTGTGTTCCTTTCTTTCAATTTTTTATACTTGAAATTTTTCTCCAAAATAAAAAATTTTCCATGTACACATATTTGCTTTCTGCAAATCATTGAACCAACAACAACAATTTGATTTAAAAAAAAATAAAAAAAAAAAAATTAAAAAAAAAAAATCAAAACAACTTCTACTACAACTACAACAACAATATATGAACAACACACACAACAACACATCCTCCCTAATCTTGGTGGCACTTTTATAGGCAACTGGCGGCGGCAATACGGCAAGCAATAACAGTAACAACAGCGGGTCTGTTGGCGTAACCGCTGGCATTCAAAACGAGAAAAGCGAAAGCCAGAAAGTTAAATCAGCACATCCACAAATACAAAATCCACCCACACCGCTGTATAATCAATTCTCATATTTGGCCACATTTCCGGCGGCGGCAGCAGCCGCGAACTCCTCGGTGGCGGCGACGGTTACTACGCCTCCTAATACGCCCACACAAACAGCTGCCTACTATCCCATGTATCATAATGGCTTTCAATTAGGCATAGCTCCGAATACGGTGCCGCCACCATTTACGCCCGTGCACTTCTCAACACCCTCAAACACGGTGGGAGCGGGATCGACGCAATCACAATCGGGTAGGCTTGGGTTCAGAAAACTCTACTTGTAGACCAATTTAACCAAAACAAACCAAAACCTTTCGATTACAGCAGCAGCTGCAACAGCTGCCGGTCAACAGCAACAGCAGCAGCAGGTCATACAGGATTTTCCAAAAGCGGTCCGCGGTCGCCCTAGAAAAGTGATCTTTAATAATAAAGATGCATCGCAGGCCGATGTATTGCAACAGCAGGAGCATCAACAAAAAATGAGCGCTCTGCTCGAACAAGAGATCAATCAAATGCTAGCCTCACCCCATCTGGCCCAGCGCCGCGGACGTAGTCAACAACAACAACAACAGTTCCAGCAGTTTCAGTTACAACAACAACAACAGCAGCAGCAGCAGCAGCAACAACAGCAACAGCAACAACAACAGCAAATGCAAACACCTGAACAGCAACATCAACAACATTCCTCAATTAGCAATTCAAGTATACGCAGCAACAGCCGTAGTGGACAACATAGATACGAAACGGACGATGAAAAACGTAGACGTTTAGATAAAATGGCCGCGCATCAGAGGGCAAT
>KK502408.1:3004349-3041296 GCA_000688735.1 Glossina austeni
TATATATATATATACCTACATATATATCTATATATACATATATCTATATATCTATATATCTATATATATATATATATACACATATATATATACATATGTAGATATCTATATCTATATATCTATATATATATATATATACACATAATATGTATTGATAATAATAAAGAAAACACATGCATACATACATATTATGTACGACTAAAATCAGATGAAAAAGAAACACTAAAAATAAAGTCAATAATTTTTTAAAGTAGCAAAAAAGTATGTTTTGTTTGTTTGTTTTTTTTTTTTTTTTTTTCTTTTTTTTACTCACCTATTACGGGCGGGTAAATTAAGTTCACTAAATGTTTTGCAACACGCAAAAATGTGTGTTTGTTACCTAATTGAAATATCGCCGAATGAGTTCGATTGAAGTTGAAATTCGAATTCTATTTTTGTTTATGTAAATTCAATGACTTAACTTAACTACTAAGTGTGTCTGTGAAATGTAAAATGGCGCCTTCAACTTGCTCCAAAGGCTTTTTGAATTCATTACATTTTCAAACTCGCCATCAAAATCGTTCATTATAGTCTTAAATTTTTGCGAACTGGTTAGTCAGCCGCTGAGGCTTATTAATCGGGACTAGCCATTTGATGGCCATAGAGATCCGGTTTTTAGCCTCGATCTTGATCAATCGACTCTTGCGAGACATTTGTAAAAGTTTTAATATTTTCACTATGAATTTCTACAAAGTGACAGCGCATACACAATCATAAAAGCGGACGATTTATAAGGTTACATAGAAGTAAACGAACCTAAAGAATGATAGGTGTTTGCACCAAAACGTACAATGGTCAATAATATCCGCATGAATAGCCGAGTAGTTAAGAAACGCGGCTAACAAGTCTGTGTTCGCGGTAGAGCGCGTGCTCAACCGGTAAAAGCATAACACTTACCGATTGGACACCCATCCATCAGTCTGCTGGCGCTTACCGATCTCTTTCTGTTTCGAATAGTTGACATCCCCTGAACGATTGGTTATATAATAACAACAAGTAAGAAGGTTATATTCGGCGGGGTCCGAATCTCGCATACCCACCACTGTGCTTTTCGCATTCTACTCTCCAAGTCCTTTTATTTGACACCCATATCGCTGATATTATTACGAGAAAATTATTCGCGGTGTCTGCCATATTCGTTTTAAACTTAACCCAATTTTTCTCAGATAAGATTTTCTTTCTTATGAGTTTTGAATATTCGGTCTTTCGGTTTGCCTTATGATAAATAAGCACAAAACCGCAATAAAGTGAATAAATAAAATTTTATTACTCGTAACTTTATGTGGGCATGGACGAATGGTTCCATTTTTGGACCTAGAGAGAAAAGTGTCTCGCAAAGTAAATTTGCAAAGTTTCAGCTTTCTAACTTTTATAATTTCGGAGCAACGAGCAAAAATCCAAAAATTTTTATTAGAAAGAACTGAGTTGCGTTCAGTTTACGCTCCACTGCGCGCTTCTGTTCTGACCAATTGGACCCATTTTCAATACCAACGTGCGTGCAGTAGCTTTCAATGTTTCTACCAAATTTTAAGTTGATATCTTCATTTTTGCAACCAGAAGGATGTCAACCACACACTCCGCACAGACGGACAGACATGGGTAAATCAACTCAGGATTTCACGTTGTTCACGTTCATAAGACGTATTCCGATATTTTCTATTTTCAGTTTTTGTTAAGAAATATAAAAAATTGCAAATTTTCTTTTATATAAAGAGTTTTTTTTTTTTTTTTTTTGAGTGGGACGTTATATATGGGGAGTGGGGTTGTCGCAACGGTCCATCCGTTCAAATCAATTTTCAATGAAAGAGCGACCAAAATTCGCCAAAAAAATATCTTAAAAATGGCGGTCTATTGGTTAAATATAATTGCACATAGGCAGATGTGAGACGGACGGACATGTTTGTTCGATAAAAAAAAAATAATTCTGAATCAACTGATGTAATGAAAAGTTAACATATCTCCAATTCTACTGGATATTGCTAACAACGTAACAAATTTAATATATCTTCAGTGATGTAGAGTACAAAAAAAAAGAAAATGGTTTCGCAGAAATTGCTTTTGAAAATAGTTTTTCTACATTCTGAGTTGAGGTGACCTTGATTTGGTTTTTTTTTTCTAATATGATTAGTCACTGAGAGGATGTCGCCTATACGAGGGTAACACGACGATGGATGATGGGAAAGAATTGAGAAAGGGTGAAGAAAGAATACAGAATGTTTTAAGCGCATAATTAATAAATTATTTTATTTATATTTGCAGAAGATGTTAGAGATCGAAGCTTTACATACCATTGACACTGAGTATTCTGCCGATTCGATAGAATGGTGTTCGCATCCCTCGTATAATAATTATTTCGTATGCGGTACATACCAGTTGGAGGGTAACAATGCTCAATCGACTTCTCCGCCCTGCCGCCGTAAAGGTCGTATATATTTATATAAATTCGATAAAGACGCCCTTGCCGTTAATGAATTGCATCGCTTGGAAACGGCTGCTATTTTAGATATGAAATGGCTGCCGGAATTTCCATCAGTCCATCAACCGATTTTAGCGGCGGCCAACGCTTTAGGGCAAATTGAAATATTTCAAATGATTGAAACGAATTTGAAAAAGATATCAAGTCTCGAACTTAATCCAACGTATCATAATCTGTTGGCTTTATCTATAGATTGGGGCACAAAGGTGTCGTTACAAGATGACCAGGCGAAACATTTGTTAGCGTCCGATTCGCGCGGCGATATAAGTCTTATACGGTTTACATATCCAGGTGATCTACAAAAAATATGCACATGGTCGGCACACAATTTCGAAGCTTGGATTTGCGCCTTCGATAAATGGAATGAAAATCATGTTTATACCGGTGGTGATGATACGTTTTTACATATCTATGACATGCGAACGCAAAGTCGTGTCTTATTGAATAAATCACATATGGCTGGGGTCACTTGCTTACTGAGCCATCCAAATACCGAGCATTTACTATTAACTGGTAGCTACGACGAGCACTTACGAGCATTCGATACGAGAGCCATGAAACAACCGTTAAGTGAGATTAATCTAAAAGGCGGTATCTGGCGTCTGAAATGCGATCCCGTAAATCGAAATTTAATTTTAACCGCTTGCATGTACCATAATTTTAGTATAGCGCAAATGGCGGAACCGCGCTCTCCCATCGTCGTTGGCGAATTTAATGAGCACAAGAGCATTTGTTACGGCGCCGACTGGTGTTCGAATGCTCGTCCCGACGACAAGCAATTATTTATGGCTACATGTTCTTTCTACGATCATAAACTATGTATTGCCCGTGTAAGTGAAAAGCAAGATTAATAAAAGTGAAAAATGTTTCCAAACATTATTAACTGATGCATTTTCTTTTTACACCCTACACCGCTTGTGGTACAGGGTATATTAAGTTAGTGCACATGTATGAACCACGCGGAAGGGCTTACGATAGACGTAACTTTTATTATATCGATCGATTCAGAATCATAATCTGGATTAATCTAAGTCTGTCTGTCCGTCTGACATGTTTCCATGTAAATTTGTGCTCAAGCTACAGACCGCAATTCTTGAGATATTTCGATGAAATTTTGTACAGTGACGTGTTTTGATCCACGGACCAACGTTAGCGAAAATGGTTCGGATCGGCCCACTTCTTCGACCACTCCCCATATGACGCCATATTCTGAAAAGTCGCTAAAGGGGGCTAAGTAGTAGTATTTGGGCATTCTAAATTGGAATGAAGACTTTGGTACGGCTGGGGCCATTTTTTGAACTCCCTTCCATATAACGAAAACGGAAATTCATTCGACAAGAAGGTATATATAATACGTCATGATAAAAATTATATCATAATAGTAACTTACCATAGAAAAATTAACTCTACCAAATTTGGACCATCTCAGCCTAGTTTTTGGATCCTACCGTAATAAGGATTTTTCTGAAAATTGACCCATAATAGAAATTTCATACAAAAATTAACTCTACGAAATTTGGACCACCTCAGCCTAGTTTTTAGATCCTATCCTATATAAGGAATAAACTTTTATTACATTAGGTTGCGTTTTAGTCCCGCTTTGCCATAAATACGTATTTGAAAAATATGCTTTTATATAGAAACAAGATATAATTTTTATGTTCTACAATAAAAATTAAAACTATGTCAGACAATGTGGCGTAGGGTATTTAAGGGTCGGCCTTACCCGACTATAATGTTCTTGTTCTAATTAAAATAACTTCATCTCTAAAAGGGGGAATATTAGAATTATTCAATTGGTTCAAGATTGTGCAGATTTATTATAACGGATATATATGTTGTGCACGATCTTCGGTTCCAATTGTTTTTCGACAAATTTCAAATTTATTATATGCCTTGTTTTTTCGGTTATTTGAAATGAATAAGTTCTCAAACGTAGGTCGTTTTAGGACTCGAATCGAATAAGTCGACCGACAGTAATTTTCTATTGTAGGTTTATAACTGTTGATCACCATGAAACCTCTCAAAAGCAGTATTGCTATTGCGTAACACTAAACAAATAGGGGAAACTAAGTAAAATATGTAAAAAATTGTGAACAAAAACTTATGGGATCGGCTTATGGTTCTCGTCATCGAATTTGCAACTTCGATCGGTGGTCGCGAAAAACGAATTAACGAGAATCGGCTTGATATCGAACGTAAAATGCCATACATTACCGCGAAAGCGAAATAGCTATCGAGCTTCATGTTCAAAAGGACAATAAAATCAAATATCGCTACGAAAGCACATATTTGACGAAATTAGTGGATATGGAATTCCATTGAGAAGTGCTACAATGTCGGAAAAAAATAATAAAATGAAATAAATATTTTCGATGCTTTTACCTGATGCTGTCATAAAATTTGAAAAGAGATAAATGAATTCTCACCATGAAACGACGTTCGTTGGAGATATCAGAAGAGAAACCTAAAATGGATAAAGAAAAACGCCAAATGGAGAAAGAGCAACATAACCTAGATACCGAAGTTATAAAAATTGCAGTGATGCAATCAATTTATTAAAATTTACTTTATATGAATTCCAAATTCTTTACCAATCTTTTCAAAGTTATTGTCAAGGGTCTCGGCATAAATTGCCTATGGGTTATTTTGCACAGTATCAGCCGATATCGCGTGAGGGACTTAAAATTCACAAGTCTTGCAATTTTCTCAGGATAATAACGGCTTCTCGCCATATATTTGAAATTTTCCTTGTTCGTTCTGTGCGCCCCATTCGATGTCGATTCGCTTATTCCATTGGTAATATTCCCGTAAAGTGTAAGGTAGCCGGAATCACCTGTAATATAATATCGGATTTCAATATTATTAAAATTACGTATAAACATTAATTACCTAATAATCAACAATCCCGACATGTGTCGCTTACACGCCTTCTTACTTATTTGAGAGCATGGAATAGATCGAAAAGGTACATTTGCTTTGCGAGGAATATATTAAATGGTGGCAAGGAAAGAGAGTTGCTCTTATCCATCATTTGTAATGAATGACGACAGCTCTATGGCAGAATATCCATATAATAAGCTCTTGGTATTCTACTCACGAGGGTTTAATCAAGAGGATGCAAAAACTGTAGTTCATCTATACGGGCGTCGAAGCGTCTAAGCGTTCAGGCGGTGTGGAAAATTTCATCCGTATATAATGATATCATCAACGTAAATGAATCCTGAGAGGGCTATTGCAAGCATTCCTCGAGGAGTGTTTGATGGTATTTTTAATCCGAAAAACAGTCTCGCACATTAATGTATAGCCTTTGGATGTACGCAAGACTTTCATCCATTGGTTGAAATTCCTCTCTTAAGCATACTTACTTGCTTCAGTTTATATTTTATTTATTAAACTTACTTTTATATTTTTATCGAATAGATTTCAATTCTTTCACCAATTACTTTTCCAAATTGCACATTTGGTTTGTTTATTTGTTTCTTTTTTTTCCTTTTCTTTGCCTCATTTTATTATATACACATCGCCAATATCACAAACATCCCGTTGTAAATACAACGAACGAGAAACTAAACTCGAAGCGCAAACATTTGAGTGCTGTTAGTCCAAGAGGCGATCTATCGTTTTTGTTTTTCATATCGTACTTCATGTCGTATATTTAGCCGTTTTTGCCAAACAGCTGAATACAGCAACGAAAGCCAACTTTCGGCTATGCGATTACCATAATTACGCAGCATTACGTTAAGCTGAAACTGCTGCACTCGTTTCCGATTTTATAAATGTAAACATTTTCGTAAATTATATATATATATAAAATCATAAATTATGTTTATCCCCCAGACATGGGAACGCAACTACGATGTGTATTTAGCCTTATTCATGCTTTTTATCAACAAATCGCTACTACGATACATAAAACCTATTTTTTATTGGTATTATAAAATACAAAGCAATATGGCAAAAATAATTCCATCTGGCAGCGCCATTAAATTTTGTGCTGAATCGGTCTAACGGAATTTAAAATATACTAAAAAAAAAAATAAACGTGACTATTTCTACGTGTACTTTGTTACGAAAAAGGTTAAAATATTGGTAAGTTGTGATCTGCATTAGACACGGAATTTCGTAACAAACAAAATACAGTTCATCGTGATATGCGTAGTATATCATAAAAAAACACACGATAAGCAGGAAAGTCCTTCAGAATCCATGCGAGATTTATTTACGCATGGAGTAAAGGTTTTTCAAATGAGGAGAAAACAAAAAATTCCGAAAAAATGGGGCAGATTACAAGCCCAGACTTTCAAATGCGAATCGCACTTTAAGTTTATGAAAAAGCACGTAAGCAAAAGGCTCAGACAACAAATCAAAGATAGCGTCCCCGTAATTCAGTCACAAACTTTGGGTGCACAAGGTAAGAATCAAATACCCATATAAAATTAAAATTCCGAAAATAAAAAAAAACGCTTTCAGGATTCGGCCATCTAAAACAGTATATATTTGATCATTCGTTCTCTGAAGTCGCCGATTTTCAATCATGGAATTCGAGCTATGAAGAGCCTGTAAGTAAGCTTGTTAAAAAATGCAAAACTGGAAAAGGAGTGAATACAAAGGTCACAGAGGAAAATATGGATATTCTGAATGCTACCGACACTGATAGGCCAGTCCCTAAAAACGCAATCAATTCTAATGACGTAAATAACACCCCTGTAGCTAATCAAGATAAACCTATTGATAAAGATGCGGGGAGCATTGACACACCTTTATGTACGATAAGCATTCCACATATATTTTCTCGTTATATTAAGAATCTATCAATCAAAGGTTTGGATTTTGAACAAAAAATCTCAAACCCGCACACTGAAAAAGTACAATCGTTAAAGCTGGCAACAGACTATTACCAAATGCCAAGGCCTAGTTCACAATGTTTTGCAGAAGATCCTAATAAGCAAGAACTATCACAAATATTACAAACCTGCATTGCTGATCCGAACGTTGAGGGAAATTTGCAAAATGCCGATGGCGTTGCTTATGATGATGCTAGCACTTGTAATTCTAAGGATGATATTTTATTTTTGTGCAGTTCCCAAAAAACGTTCACTGAACCTATCAAGTTTAATGACAATATGAGTGATCCTACTAGTCTGGCCACTTCAACGATCTTACCACCTGTGACGTCCACAGGTGAACCTCCAATATATTTTACTGATTGTAACTGGACCAATAATGAAGATACTTTTGGGGAAATATGTACCGACTGTTTCAACATAGCCATAACTGAGAGTAAATGCGAAGCTGCGGCACCACCATTGCGACGAACTGTAAGTAAAACAACCGCCTCATTTTCAGTTGAATTGTGTTCTTATGTATGTTTAAAAACTCGCACTGTTAATTTTAAAAAATCGGGTGATACATATATTAATAATAATACATATTTTATTATATGAAGTATGAGATATAATCGGTATAATTTTGATGAACCACAAACCACTTACGATGATATTATTTGTCCAGCACTGATTTATTGCAGACAGTAGGGCGAAATGACTTTTCGTTAGCAAATGTTTTAATCCTATCATATAGCATCATCATGACCAGCTACAGAGGGCTCTTTCTTTGATTACAAAACATATTTCAGCTTATAAGAAAAAGACATGCCATCCAGGCCTACAGGTCAGACAGATGGTATGTTTACATGGGTGCTAATTGTCATGTGAGCTTTCAATAGGTTAAGCGAATAAAAGATTTTATTGCTCGACCGGATATTTATGCCATTGGTAGGAGTCAAAAGCATAACGTAAAATACAAAAAACAACATAAATGTCTGATAAAAAAACGGAACCTACTTATAACTTCCCCAAAAATAATCCATAATATTCTATAGTACATTCTAATAAAATATGTATATAACAAAATACATAACAGATTACAAGATCATGAAAATGAAAGTTAGCAAAATAAAACGCTGGATTCGTAAAAGTTCAAGTAATCAATAAAAATATCTGCGGGCAAGTTTTTTTAGGTAATTTTCTGGTAATAAAGATTTCACTTTTTCGAATCAATTACATTTTTTGATTGAATTAAATACATGAAATTACTACAACTTAATAAATAGTTGCATAAATACTATTAGCATTGAGGAGATCACCTTTAAAAAAATATGGCGCGATCTAAATATTTATATCTGGTAGACTTTTTTAATTCTCTAAATGCTAAATAGTCTTCGCCCAAAAACTGAGTTCGTAGAAATGCTACATTGCGACTGTAAGGTTGCAAATTACGTAGCAGAAAAATTTGCCAAAAATATGCGTTCACGCACAACGCAGTGCAAGTGATATATTCCATTGCATTTAAATAAACACAAGCAATTTTATTTTGACAATTCGTGCGCCGTACACGACGCATAACGCATTGTATGCAGTACATTAATGTATATGTGCACCACTGGAATTCCCCTTAAATCATTTTTAAATCTGGCAATGATGCCGTACAATGAATTGAATGAGATCGTATGCGCGTACAAACAACATAAATAATTCTCATCGGGTTTATTTACAATTAGGTATAAGGAGTATCTTCTAGTACGAATATGCAAAAAGGGCGCTCGTCATTGCATGTGATTATATCGCATAGCGAAGTTTACAGATCCCTGTGGACTTTGTAACAGTGCAGACGCATTGCAGTATTGTAGTCGAACATTTGCAAAATCCTTTAACATAGATTTTTATCTGTGTTTGGGGGAATGCGGACGACAGCAATTACTTCAGTGGGGTATGGCTTTGCATATCCAGTGCATAATTTTTGTAAAATGAAAGGCAAGGCTGGCCAAGAGAATGGGTTGCATTTAGTGATTTCACTGAATGAGTACCTTCTCGAGTACGCCTTGTTTTTCATTATAATTGATAAATTTCAGATTAGCCCACTTTGAGGGATGTTGTATATAAAGCACACCCCGAAAGGCTTTTCTTATGTCGTTGGGACCCCAGTCATTTTTTGAATTTATTTAAACACGTTTGTCCGCCTGTCCATGTATTTTGTATGCAACCTGCAAGTCTCAATTTTTGAGATATTTTAACCTTAAAAGCAAGTATTTATAGGGCAACAAAGTCTAACTAAGATATTGGACAAGAAGATTGATTTTCTTAAAGGTGGACAACTTCAATTTTGGACCCTTTCCCCTATAAGGGCTCCCATAAGAAGATGGAAGCGAGATGTAATTTTATACCGGAAGTGTTGTACGGTATATGTATATGATTGCAGGCCTTGCCAGGTTTCTTTTCTTGTTTGTTCTAAATTTGTTTTCTGTACTTGTTTTCAGATAACTTCCATTGATGAGAATCGAACCATCGATACTGGAAACGGTAAATTTGTGGACATAACCAATTCACCCGCTTCTTTGTCGTTATTCTTTGAAAATTCGACAAAAGACTTTAATTTCCAAAGTATTCTTCATAATCAGGAACATGTTGCTGAGCAATTGAACGACCAACCAGCAATTAATGTAGCAGAACCGCTGATTAACGGGGATGGAAGCGTTGAGGTTGTGGACATGAACACTTTACCTGCTTCTTTATCGTTATCCTTTGAAAATTCGACAAAAGACTTTAGTTTCCAAAGTATTCTTCAAAATCAGGAACATGTTGCTGTGCAACTGAACGACCAATCGGCAATTAATGTAGCAGAAGCGCTGATTAACGGGGATGGAAGCGTTGAGGTTGTGGACATGAACACTTTACCTGCTTCTTTACCGTTATCCGTTGAAAATTCGACAAAAGACTTTAATTTCCAAAGTATTCTTCAAAATCAGGAACATGTTGCTGTGCAACTGAACGACCAACCGGCAATTAATGTAGCAGAACCGCTGATTAACGGGGATGGAAGCGTTGAGGTTGTGGACATGAACACTTTACCTGCTTCTTCATCGTTATCCGTTGAAAATTCGACAAAAGACTTTAATTTCCAAAGTATTCTTCATAATCAGGAACATGTTGCTGAGCAACTGAACGACCAATCAATCGTACGAGCAATCAATGTAGAAGAACCGCTAATGCAAAATGCGGTAGGTTCGTATCTGGTAGATTATTCAAGCGAAGTTCCGCTAGATTTATCGCTAAATAAAACAAAGTGGAATGCAAGAAATTGTTGTTCCATGCAATTAGGAAACTCAGAAGATGACTGTGCACCGTTGGACTTGTGCGTCAGGAGCAGCGCTAATATGGCACCGCAAGTGAAGTCAAGCAAGCTCCTTAGTCATTTAAATAATGAACAACATAACTTGAGTGTTAACGAAGATGTTTCATTTAGTGCTCGCTTGGATTCGCCTTTCTTGAGCTTTGATCAGGACGAATTCAATGCTACTTGCATGAGAGCTTCTCTTACGGAGGAAATGCAAGGTAAGTTATTCGTATTTATTTCCTTTGCAACCTTCTAATATTTGATCTTATAGTTAGCTTAAGATCACCGACGAACGACGATTCCATGCGTACTTCAATGAATAATGTCAATTGTTCCATAGGAGGCAAAACAGAAAACGAGATTCTTTTTTCGGATGACAATATGCGGCAAAATAATTTAACATTGTGCGGTAATGCTGACCAATTTGGTATTAATTACAAAGAAAAAGAAAAAAATTGAAATCCATCTGAACAGAAAACGATTACTCAGCAAAATTTCATTAATGCAATTGATACGATCAATGAAATTATGGAATATATACAAGCAATCAAGTCGAACGAAATCAGTGAGACAAATGTTTTCTTCACTTTCAATCCGAAAGTAAATGACGAAAATGGATGTTTACGATTTTCACAGCCCACTGCTAACATTAGAATATAGAAATATATTTCATTCTAACATTGCGGGTACCTGATATGTACACCTATTTACATAAAAAATAATTATATTATTTGTTCAAATCTCAAGTGCGATAGAGTTTTTAATAATAATAATAATAATAATAATAATAATAATATTCATAAAAATAAAGCCGAAAGCCTTAGATCCTAGTGTTTTAAGACTTTAGTCTTAGAATTTATTCTCTGACTAAATTAAATATAATAATAATAATAATAATAATAATAATAATAATAATAATAATGTTTTTTATTTAGCTTTAGTTATTTGGAAAAACACAACCAAATTTGTACAAATAGAGAGTTTTTTCACTGTATGTTCACGACAGACTTGTTCTCTACAGCCAGCAAATATATTCTCAGTTTCATTTTCATTGCAAAAACTGCCTATTTGGCAAGTTGTTCGTATATTAGAAATCTCCGTGTTCATCATCAAGAGGTCATTCGAATTTTCCGGTTCAGATGGATCTTTATACTCTGGGGGAAGTTCTTCTGCTCAATGTGTTATCGCCAGTTATTTCGTTGCTTAAAATCCGCTAGGTCGAGAATGTTCAAAATTACGTGAAAAGCTCACCTTCGTGATATCTGAGATAGAAAAAACGGCTTTCAGTATAAATAACGAAAAAAGCAAATTTATGCATCAACCAATCGTACGGTTTTAAAAACACGTCGTCTACATTTCAACGCGCCCTCGAGGATATTCCACGCGAGCACATACGAAGATGCCACTATATATGTATGGAAATATTTTTAAAAGATTGCATATAGACAAATGTAACTTCTTCGAGAAAGTGGCTAAATTTTTATTATATATTATCACAACCCTAAGTACACAAATAAATCGAGAATATTTAAGATTATTAGTAACTTCCCACAAAATCATAATGTTAAGGAACTACGTGTCGTAAAGGACTCTTCTAAACACCGGACATCCCTTTTAAGAGAGGAAGGAGGAGGGGTGTTCAAAAATAAATCTCAGGAAATTAAGGGAAGATTAAGGAATCGCTTACTACAGAAGACGATATCTTCGCCTACCCAGATTATAGTAAAAACTTCGACATTTAATGATGTTTCGTTTCTTTCAAGCACGTTTGGTTTTCCATTTGGCCTCTTCTCCTTCAATACAACAACAATAGAACTGCCAAAATTGGACAATTGCTGTCACTACTTGATTGCAAACAAAATATAACAAAAATATTTTTATTAATTTCTTTTTTATTTTATGGCAACAGAAGATCGAAATAATTGTTTGCTTTTTCCAACATTTTAGAATTCACGCCATTAACTAGATTAGGCACCAGTCACGTGCATTTCGTTACGATATTTCACTTTAGTTGCCCTTCGAATGGATAAGTCACTCAACCGTCATTTTATGATCGAAATATTTTTCATTCGGTAATAAGAAAAATGCCTACTGCGACTCGATTCGCGACAAGTATTAACCCAAACGTAACAATTTTCATATAAATATTTCTGCTTTAGTACTTTATCCTTATTCTACATAGACGTAGATGTTTGAACTTTACACACTTAGACACTTTGTGTCTTTTTACTCTCGTCGTCTTTACATTTTCATCATCATGTATGTATGTATCATACATACTCGAACAAATTTCGAACTGTTCAAATCATTAAGTATTTTGTCTTCTTTCTCATTATTCTCGGTGCAGTCAATTAGTCTTAGAACTTTGTATTCATTTTATTTATTTAAGTCGTCGATCAATTCTCGCGGAATAAAGGACATAATCGGAGTGATTTTAAGGAAACTTCAATTTTGACTTGGCATAAAAGCAACGGTGACACATTCTGCTCTACGGATTAATTTGGTCTACCTTTCGATATTATCTTTGGAAGGTGGTCGTCAGGTATGCTTGGCTAGTTCACGTTGCTTATGAACGAAACACTTTCATATAGCGAAAATATTTTCGAATAAAATATTAATAATGCATCAGTAATAATAGATCGCTCGCCCAGGTACCGAGAAGCTCCAGCGCCAACTCCAATCAGCCAACAATCTCAACATTTTTGCTACATTTAAAATGCAATCATTGACTATGTTCTGAATTAATTGACTTTATTTAAATAAATTTTTAATTTTAAATGTTCGTCCGCATGTAATAATATATAAGTAATGTGTAAGTGCCTTACAATTCGATAGTAAAAAAAAAAAAAAAATTTAATAGAAGTCAGCAAATAAGTAACAAAATGAAGGGAAAGCGTAAAGCAAGAGGAATAGAAAAATGATTTTTATTTTAAATTTTTTACTCATATTCGTGCGTAGTAATTAAAAACGAACAAAAAAAAAAACGGCAACTTTGCTCGAAATAGGACGTGTTTTTTATTTCAGTGCAGAAAAAGTTTTTTTGAAAAATTATTTAAATTTAAAAAAAAAAACCCCTCTTCTTCTTATAAATTTGATTATTTTAATCCTTGGATAAATATCGAAAACTCTATCAAGAGCTAGTGCGCAGCACCACCTGCCTCCCGCATCATCTCCCCAACAAATTTCACATTATTACCTCACATACATTTGGACATAAAGTGGCGGCGATATTTGTGGAGTTCATATTAACATACTAGTTTCTTTCTGTCTTCCCTGTCGCTGTCGGCTTAAATAGCACCCGCTGTTTCACACATCTCTCCTTATTTACGATAAGTCAGTTGTTTTATTACTTTTTACCGGAAATCCAGTACGCAATTTAAAAAGTGCCCGCCCCACAAATGGGTGAGGCGTACAAAGATGCTGTCTGATAATGAAGACTTCGAAAATTTCATGAAAACCAAGCACAATGAAGTTTCTCTTAAAACAAAAATTCTATATCAAAACAATAATGCCAAAAAAACTATTAAAGATAAGTTTTATAAAAAAAAATATCACTGACGGGGATAATCGACCCGCAAAAGACCTAACTGTGGATGTGAACACTTCCTCATCAAACTCTCCGACTGCTCCTTCCATCAGCAATCCAATTGCTATGGATACAAACTCTGTCCCATCGTGCGCTAGTCCAAATCTCTACGGCGATGACGAAACTGGGGAGTCTTTTGTCTTCGTTGAGGTGTCCCCCAATGACGCAAGCAAGCCATTTCGTCTGAACTCAGACCTATTTTTTTTCGAATTTATTAAAGACTTTAAGGTAAAAGGGCTGACCACAATCAAGACCGTTAGTAATGATAAGGCTAAACTTAGTTTCGCCACCTCAGCAGAGGCGAACGAGTTTGTCCTCAATAATGATTTTCGGACCAAACCTATCAAGGCGTTTATCCCAAAAACCTTTACCGACAAGTTTGGGATAGTAAAAAACATCCCACCAGCAATCAAAGATGAGGACTTCCTCAAGTCCGCCATTTCGGATATACAAATTCTATCAGTAAAAAGACTACAAAGAAGGGACCCAAACAACAAAGAAGTCTTTATCCCTACCAACAGTCTAAAAGTCGGCTTCAAAGGTAAAACAATATCCAAATACATAAAATACAACTACTGCAACATTCCAGTAGAGTATTTTATCCCATCAATTAAATTATGTTATAATTGCGGCCGCTTTGGCCACATTGCAAAATTTTGCAAAAGCAAGGAGGGCAGATGCCTCAATTGTGGAAAGACGCCAGCCTGCCCAAAAAACTCATGTTTGGAAACCAAATGTTTAGGCTGTGGCTCAAACGAACACAGTGTAACCTCCCGAAATTGTCCCAGAAGAAAAAAAGAAGAAAATTTTAAAAAAATGTTAACCATCCAAAACATATCTTTCAGAGAGTTTAAAGAAAAATACGCAAATAACTCTTATAATCTACTGGAGGACTATGACACTCACTTCCCGGCAATCAACGGAAAACCGTCATCAACTAATATCAGAAATCCTATTTTAGAAACCAACAAGATCTTAGTTGGAAAAAAATTCAATCAAGTTGTCAAAAACAAAACGTTTACCCCTAAACCCATGAATAAAATATTTTCTAAAATCCCCCTAACTCACGATTATATAGAAAAAGCTCCCCTCTCTGCAAAAAAGCTCATTTTTACCAACAACCACAAATCCACTAAAATGGAATTGATTTTAGACCAAATCTTCAAAATTCTCTCTTCTACCCAGCATGGAGAAAACCACCAAACTATCCTTGAAAAAATTGCCAACCTAAAATTTTGAATTTTGAGTTCCTAAAACAAGGCTCATCCAAGCCCGTAGCATCAAATCTAAATATCCCTCAATGACCAGTTTTCTTCAATATAATATACAAAGTTTCAGGCGAAATGCCCACTCGCTGGACTATTTCATCAACTCCAGCCTAACCGATTTTGTCATTCTAAGTGAAATCTTTTTGTCTGATGAAAACATCTCCGAACTCAAAATTCCGAACTATAATTCTGCATATCAATGTAGAAGCGACGGCTATGGAGGTGTCGCCATTCTCGTTAGGAAAGGGATCTCCTTCAAGCAAGTCCCGTTCAAATCATACGCCGACATAGTAATTGTCAAAACCTCCTCCCTAAAACCTAACATCATCATTGCAGCTTGTTACTTCAAACCTAACACTCCCAATCCAATCCTTCCGGGATGATATTAATCGTCTCCGTGATACGCTCGACAGTTTCAACAATGTCATCATTGCAGGTGACTTCAATGCAAGACACCCCTATTTTGGTGACTCTGTGGCCAACAATAAGGGCAAAGCAATGTGCGAAATCATGGAATTCAGTAACTTCTACTGCTTAAATGATAACACGCCAACCTATGTTCACTCCACGACCACCAACGGTTGTGGCAGCTTTTTAGATCTCACTTTCACAAATTCAACCAATATTACTTTCAAATGGGAAGTTAAAAAAGATTTATACCTTGGAAACAGTCACCATTTTCCTATTCTTTTCAACGCCGCTTTCACTTATGTTCCCAAAATAAATGACTTCATATCGAGGAAAAAACTCCTGAACAACTTAATGTACACATGTTTTGGGGCTCAAGTTGAGTCCATCCTTCCCTCATTTCAACGAGAAATAGATAATGCCAAATCAAATATTCCAATCTCCGAATCTTTCTCACCAAAACCTTGGTGGAACAAATCGCTCACTTCACTCTTCCGCACACTGCAAGCGGCTAAATAAAAATTTATCAAATACCCCAATATTTCAAATTTCAATGACTTCAAAGCATATCAAAAAGAATGGAAAAAATCAACCAGAAAGGCCAAAAGAACTCACCGAGCTCTGGTAGTAGAAGAGCTCTGCACAAACGGCAACACAAAACCGTTGTGGAAATTTCTAAATGGACATCGCACCGCCAAAAGGAAATATAAACACGTCATCTGGGATGACCAGAACAACAGATTGTACCTAGAATGGCTAAAAGCCCAAGTTCCCTCGTCTAATTTTCTCCTACCCCCCTCACTTAACTCACAGGTTGACAATTTCTCCCTTTTCACACTCAATGAACGCATCCACGTCCTTGAGCAAAAAAAGAAATCCACAGCAGCGGGTTACGACGGAATTAAATATGATATGATAAAGGCCCTACCTTTGACAAGCCTCCAAACTCTTCTATTAGGAATAAATAAGCGCTGGATGACCAACTCTTTTCCCACAGTTTGGCGCACCATCAAAATAGTACTCATTCCTAAACCCGGAAAAGATCTTGAAATCTTCACTAATTTTAGACCTATATCCCCTGTACCTGTACTTTTAAAAATAACAAACCTAATGATCAAAGAAAGACTCACAAACATTCTGCACAACTCACTCCTACTCCCCTCAAGGTCCTTTGCTTATCAAAAACACATTTCCACCGGCATGTGTCTAAACGAAGTCCTTCTCATAATTGCAAGTGAGAAAGCAAACGGCAAACAGGTAGTTATGCTTTGTCTAAATATTAACATATATATAGATAGATATAACTGCGTCGATTTTGGGATCTCCACAACAAAAAAAAAAAAAAAACAAATTAAAAACGAACAAGATTTAAAAATAGAAATGAAATCCAAACATTGTTTAGGAATGTTTTTGATCATTCATATTAAGCGTCATTAGCTAGGAGTTTCAGACACAGCAGCGAATTGGGCATATTGTTAATGGCAGTTAGTTCGTTCTGATATATCATCTGCACACATTTCCTAAAAAGCTGTTTCAGTTCATGAGCTGGATTCCTGAGCAAAGCCGGTGGGAAGTAGTAAAACGGATTCTGTTCAGTAAATTCCTTGATAAACTCTGCTGCTTCTCCTCCTGGTCCTGCTCCTGCTTCTGCTGCTGCTCCTGCTGTCGTTTTTGTTGTTGCAATTTCGAAATTGGATAGAAATCGTTTACAATCGTGCGAACGATATTTTCAAATATCTTTTTCTTGCCTATACTTGTACTTTGCAAAGATGGTAAAGGAGTTATGTCGTGCGGCGCTGATAATTCATTGGTCTATTCAATTTTACTTGCGTCGTCCTCAACGAGAGCAGAAACCGGAAAGCAATCGTCGTTTGGAGAGCTATGCAGAAGAAATCAAATAGTTTCAGTCTTGTTATATATTGTTGTGTATAAGTTCTTTATTTCCCGCCACATTTGTTCTTAGCCTTCCAATTCTCACATTCCACTAAATATAGAACTTACCTAATGTTGTCAGATGCTGTCAGAGATAACACATCCAAATCATCATCATCCTCACCAAAATCCAGCTTATCCGGTAGTTGCATTCCCATTTCTAATAAAGACTCTGCTCGTTCTGTCATTGATTTGCATGCTGGTGGCTGTTTTTTATTATTATCTGACAATAAAATGAAATCACTAAAGTCGGGAAGTTTTACTCTATATCCGTTAATAACAATGATTCCAATAAATCGAGAACAGCTAATAATATGGTTAGGCAGCCCAAATTAGTGTTGCGCAGACAGACCAACAGACGGACACGTTTAATTGTATTTCAAGTTTAAAAACATGCCAGGAATTCAAATAGGCGTGTTGCTGCGGGCGTGTCCTTCGACCGATTTGGCCCACTTTCAAATTTGAAGCCGACAGCTTAATTTTTGCGGACAGGAGAATGTTTAAAACAGAAATTACGCAGACGGACATACTTAAGTTCATTTAAAATGTAATGCTGATCAAGAATATATATATTTTGTGTGGTCTCTGACGCTTACTTCTGGGCGTTGCAAACGTCTTGACAAAATGAATATCCCCCTCATCCCTCTCATCCATGGGTATAAAAATACCACTAGCAAGTAAAAGATGTATAATTAGATATATCGCCGGATTGACGGCTCTATGAAGTGAAAATGTCTTCCTTAAAGAACTGGTCCCTTCCAAACGATCATTTTTATCGGTTTTTAGCGACATTCCTATTCTATATCCATTTATAAGATGTCTTAAAAGCGTTGTGCTTTCGTCGCTTTTCATTCTTTAAGGCAGGACGTACTTGCAAGCAAAAAAATCCCTAGTCAATAGACCACTTTTTATCACGATTCCCCGAAGTGAATGCATTCACATCTTCTCAAGCAGAAAAAATTTAATTTATGCTTTATTTTTGTGTCACCATCAACTAATTTAAATAAAGTTATACTTACCATCAAATATCTTTTCCGGAGGCTGAGTTGACTTATCAGCAAACATCTCTTTCTCACTGTTCACTTGATCCTTTTTTAACTCGTTATCGTCATCACTATGATTTCTAATATTTTCATTTTTCCCATTGTGATCATCTACAGCAGTGAAGCATTCCCGCGTTTGAGGGTCGTTTTCACATTGGTTGAAGAAAGTCTCATCTCGCAACTCATCACTTATCGTCAAAATAACTGACGACGCGGCTAAGCTCCCCTTATTTAAATCATCCGTATTCGTATCAAGGCAGTCAGCATCTGGGGATCTCAATCCCATATTCATTCCATTCGCCCTAATATTATTATTGTGATTAATTGCAGTTGTTTGTTCTGAACAACTGTGATTTAATTTCTGTGTAAAGCACTCATTTTCGTCGTTTACTTTCGGATTTGGGATGCAGAGAAGATTTGCCTCGTTTGTCTCTCGAGTAATCGTTTTCTTTTCAGGTGGCTTTGAGTTTTCTTCATTTTCGTTGTAATTAATACCAAATTGGTCAGCATTACCGCACAATGTTAAATTATTTTGCCGCATATTGTCATCCGAAAAAAGCATCTCGTTTTCTGTTTTGCCTCCTATGGAACAATTGACATTATTCATTGAAGTACGCATGGAATCGTCGTTCGTCGGTGATCTTAAGCTAACTATAAGATCAAATATTAGAAGGTTGCAAAGGAAATAAATACGAATAACTTACCTTGCATTTCCTCCGTAAGAGAAGCTCTCATGCAAGTAGCATTGAATTCGTCCTGATCAAAGCTCAAGAAAGGCGAATCCAAGCGAGCACTAAATGAAACATCTTCGTTAACACTCAAGTTATGTTGTTCATTATTTAAATGACTAAGGAGCTTGCTTGACTTCACTTGCGGTGCCATATTAGCGCTGCTCCTGACGCACAAGTCCAACGGTGCACAGTCATCTTCTGAGTTTCCTAATTGCATGGAACAACAATTTCTTGCATTCCACTTTGTTTTATTTAGCGATAAATCTAGCGGAACTTCGCTTGAATAATCTACCAGATACGAACCTACCGCATTTTGCATTAGCGGTTCTTCTACATTGATTGCTGGTTGGTCGTTCAGTTGCTCAGCAACATGTTCCTGATTATGAAGAATACTTTGGAAATTAAAGTCTTTTGTCGAATTTTCAACGGATAACGATAAAGAAGCAGGTAAAGTGTTCATATCCACAACCTCAACGCTTCCATCCTCGTTAATCAGCGGTTCTGCTACATTGATTGCTGGTTGGTCGTTCTGTTGCGTAGCAACATGTTCCTGATTATGAAGAATACTTTGGAAATTAAAGTCTTTTGTCGAATTTTCAACGGATAACGGTAAAGAAGCAGGTAAAGTGTTCATATCCACAACTTCAACGCTTCCATCCTCGTTAATCAGCGGTTCTGCTACATTGATTGCTGGTTGGTCGTTCTGTTGCGCATCAACATGTTCCTGATTATGAAGAATACTTTGGAAATTAAAGTCTTTTGTCGAATTTTCAAAGAATAACGACAAAGAAGCGGGTGAATTGGTTATGTCCACAAATTTACCGTTTCCAGTATCGATGGTTCGATTCTCATCAATGGAAGTTATCTGAAAACAAGTACAGAAAACAAATTTAGAACAAACAAGAAAAGAAACCTGGCAAGGCCTGCAATCATATACATATACCGTACAACACTTCCGGTATAAAATTACATCTCGCTTCCATCTTCTTATGGGAGCCCTTATAGGGGAAAGGGTCCAAAATTGAAGTTGTCCACCTTTAAGAAAATCAATCTTCTTGTCCAATATCTTAGTTAGACTTTGTTGCCCTATAAATACTTGCTTTTAAGGTTAAAATATCTCAAAAATTGAGACTTGCAGGTTGCATACAAAATACATGGACAGGCGGACAAACGTGTTTAAATAAATTCAAAAAATGACTGGGGTCCCAACGACATAAGAAAAGCCTTTCGGGGTGTGCTTTACATACAACATCCCTCGCGTCCCTCACGTCCCTCACCACTATTGCACACTAGTGCTGTAGTATAACTCTATTAACCGCAAGTAAAAGTGAACTAATCTGAAATTTATCAATTATAATGAAAAACAAGGCGTACTCGAGAAGGTACTCATTCAGTGAAATCACTAAATGCAACCCATTCTCTTGGCCAGCCTTGCCTTTCATTTTACAAAAATTATGCACTGGATATGCAAAGCCATACCCCACTGAAGTAATTGCTGTCGTCCGCATTCCCCCAAACACAGATAAAAATCTATGTTAAAGGATTTTGCAAATGTTCGACTACAATACTGCAATGCGTCTGCACTGTTACAAAGTCCACAGGGATCTGTAAACTTCGCTATGCGATATAATCACATGCAATGACGAGCGCCCTTTTTGCATATTCGTACTAGAAGATACTCCTTATACCTAATTGTAAATAAACCCGATGAGAATTATTTATGTTGTTTGTACGCGCATACGATCTCATTCAATTCATTGTACGGCATCATTGCCAGATTTAAAAATGATTTAAGGGAAATTCCAATGGTGCACATATACATTAATGTACTGCATACAATGATTGCGTTATGTATACTGCACTGAAATAACTATCGTCATGTTCACAATGCCTCGGATGCAGATGTAAATGTTTGCTCAACAAATCTTGCAAATTTCAACATTAACGCGACAATGCGTTCGCACTTTTGGGACTGGAAATTTTGCAATTTCCGATACAATCCCGTGCAATTACGAGTACCTTCTTTTAGATGTGTTTACCGAAAGCAATAACTATTAAAATTTGTTGTTATTTATATCAATATAGTGTTTTGCATACTTTCTTGTACGCTATCATTGCTAGATTCAATGAGTAAGAAAATTAGATTCGGCAGTGGCAGAGTCTTTCAGACGCACCCCCTTTACCTAATAAAAGACCCATAAGATATGAAACTTTGTAAGTCTATAATGTTAAATGGAGGTGGTGGTTGTTTCCCATTTTTGTACAAATACTAAAAGTTTACCTATAGAAATTTTTACCTGCATATCTGGGGTAGTGCATAATTGAAGAAGCAATTATTTTGTTTCGTAAGTGTTTCTTTGCAATGCGCCCGGGTAATTTGACCGATTTGATCCATTATCAATATTAAGAACACTAACTAACGCTTCTCGTGCACAAAAAAAAAACAAAAGTTAAAAAAAATCGCAAAGAAAGTGAACTATAGTGAACACAACTATTTCACACTAAAAGTACATACGCAAAAATGAATTTGCCTTGTGGAAAATGTGAAACATATTTGTAGGGAGACGAATGCCAAATGCCAAGAATGGCAGAAGAAGAAGCTTGTGGAAGAAGGTTCCATAGGAAGTGCATTGGACATTTGAAGTTTGAATGTGACGCGATGTTCACACGTTTCCAATATAAAGTGTATGGATGCGATGGTTGGATGCCTCTTATTAATATAAGTAAAAAAAAAATTACAGCAAATTGTTCAGTTGGGTCAAAGAGAACGGGAATAAAATTACGGTTGAGGTGAACAAACCAAACAAGTAGATTAGAGAAATGGTTAAAAGGGCAAAACATGAATTATAAAGTGAGCTAAAGAAAACGTCGATGAGTAAAAAAAAGCGAAGCCTATGCTGAGACATTAAAAAATGCAAGTAATTGTCCATCACTCATATTGAAGTTATAAGAACAAAGTTGTGATATAGTAAAAAAAGAAATTGAAGAAGAGATAAAGTGCAAAAATAATGCCGATAGATAATAGAAAAAACGGGTTGGGATGCGTAAATGTACACTTCATCTTTTAAATACTGACGTAGAAACGCTCTACTTTCCTACATTCAGTGAGCACGGAGTGTTCCTGTTTGACTTTCACTGAAACCTGGTTACAGTCTGATTTTCATTCATCCGAGCTTTTTCACGATTCTTTCTACGCTTTCAGAAAGGATCCATTGGATCGCACGGGTGGTGGTGTTTTAATTGCCTAATCTGCTGGGCTCCCGTCCTATTCATTTGAATTTCCTACTACTTCTGACGTTGAAATTATTACCGTTCGGGTGAAAATCGCCATTAAACAGTTATGTGTAACATGCTTCTACCCACGTTCTACCACGCTTCTACCTATGTTCCCACAAATGCAGATATCTCTATTTATAAGAAACATGTTGCCTTGACGTGGCCGAAATGTCAAAATTTTCTCGAATATTTTTTTAAAACTTAAAAGGTTAAGAATGAAAAATGAACCGATTGACCCGTTAACGTTTCCAAAATTAATAAATTACTTACTGCTTGTTGTAGTGATGTTGCAGGAGGAATACTCGTGTTACTGTCGTCATTAAACGTTATAAATTCAGCCAACTGTTTTCGAAAATGTTTTTTTGCCGATGAGTCCATTGCCGTTGTAGGACTTTTGCGTTTCTTCGCTTTACGAGTACTATTATTGGAATTATTTGGAGTGTCATTAACACAAAGAGAGCTGCCGGAAATTTGCAAGTTGTCTGCATCATTCGAATCAGCCATAACGGCCTGTACCAATTGCGAGAATTCTCGCTCTTTAGCCTGCTCAGAATATTTGGTAATATATTTTTGTTTTCTTTTATTATGTTTTCGTCTAGGAGTTTGGTGGCGGTTTCTTGCCGATTTTAACGATTTTTCCGCCTGACGAGCTCTCAAGTCGAAGAATTTTCGGGCAAAGTTTATGCTTTCTAATGATATATGTTGCGTAGAGCGACAGGCTAAATCTGGCACACATGTATATACAGGCGTATCGGCTTTCCCCATAACTTTCTGATCAAGTTTACCCTGATTAAATACAGAGTCGATTGCTTTTGTTGCATAGATGGTTACAGTTGAATTATACATGCATTCATCTGTACCTTTGGTATTTTCTTCTGGTCTTGTGGCTTTTTGAATCAGTTCACTTAGAGGCACTTCATCGTCCAAATTGAAATGCTTTAATTCATCTCTACGTAGATGTTCGACTCCTGAAAATATATTTTTTGTTTTAATTTTAGGGACTTTGGTGTTGGATTTTATTTGCTTCTTTCTACCTAGCGCTCCCAAACTGCATAGTGCAACTAAAGGGGCGCTATCTTCAATTTGTTGCTTAAGCTTTCGGCATACTTGGTTTTGTATACACTGCAGATGTGGTTTACGTTCGAAAATCTGCCTTTGTAATCTTTTCAAATTTAGCTGAATTTTTTGCTTTCTTTCCATTTTAAACCTTTTTACTCATTGTATAATATATTAAGGAATTTACAAGAATTTGAAAATGGCCGCTTAGTTTTTGTTTATGCAATATTATAATGACACGGCATTATTAGCTTTATTGCATCTGTTATTAAAATTTCAATCTAATGCAGGTAAAAAAATTTATCCTTATTAATTTACTAGAACTTACCAATATTCTAATTTTAATGCGTTTCGGAAGAACACCAGCGGAGAAATGAACACGTTTGCTCTTTTATTTTTTAAATTCCGTTAAACTGATTCCGCAATAGTTTTCATGGCACTGCCAGATAGAACTATTTGTTGCCACATTGTTTCACATCGATTTAATTGGCTTTTGAGCGAAACTTGACGATGACAAACAAAAATTGGAATCATAAATATTGTTTCAATAGTGATACACAGGAATCGTAAATTGTAATGATCTTTTCAATAATAATTTTTTTTTTCATAAACACCTGTAGTTTATAAAGTCCCTTGAGTTATTTCCCTGCACTATAAATTTTATATATATAAAAATACTAATTATATCGACACCGTTAAAAATAATTTAACACCAAGTTACGCTTAAAAAAATTTGAGGAACATTGTGTACTTGTAGGAAATAGAGATAACGCACTATTGTGTGAGTCCTCTGTGAAATAGAAATTGTTAAGTCACTTCCTTTATTCACGCGAATTAAAACGTCTTTTTTATGTAAGCCAAAATTTTTTAAGCGGATTTGCTCAATTTTCCTTTACAGTAGTTGCTAATATAATAATCAAATATTTTACATTATTTATAGTTGTTAATATAATTATTATTACAGTTTAGCCATACGTTTTAGTTTCTTTTGACTGTGTCATTCAAAATTTAATCAAAAAATAGAAACCATGCTGATAAAGAGGATGTAGAATTAATACCAACTTTAAAAGCAACTTTCAAACTTACGTGCAATACCGAATTGAATGACTCAAAAGTTAGAGTATAAAAGTTAGGAAAAAAGGAAAAAAGGAAAAAAACAGATAATATATAATTTATTTAATTCTCTGGTTATTGAAATAATAGGAAAAAAGAACACACAATTAATCAAAAGTTACTAACGGTGTCTTTAGCTACTTCTCCATTAGATTGTAGAGTTCTCTCTGTATTCTCAATAATCTCCCTTACTATTTTCAAAATAGATTTTTTAATGACAAGATGACAACAAGAAACGAACTCAATTTATTTTAAATTAAACAATTGGTTGTCAAAACACTTATGCTTTACTCTCTTTGCTCGTTAAAATGTGTAAAACTTTTTGATATTGGCAACCCTTGAAAATATACCGTCTACGGTTTTTTGTTGAGAATTTTCTTGTTACATCATTAAAGAAAACAATTTTTCTAATTGAAAAATTGTGAAAATATAGTAATAATTTGAAAATAATTGAAGTAAAAAGGCGTGCTGTTGCCATTTTCGACGTTGTGTGGAAGCAGCAACAGCAGTGAGTATCAAATAGACACTGAATCGAACAATTTATCAAAAGAAATGACCGAACAAATTGATCAGGTTAGTTAAGGTTTTTATAATTATTATATATACGTGTATAAATAAATGGTTTTAAATTAAAATCTAATGTCATTGTATAATAATTGGGAAGAACGAAAGAATTACAGTTTAAACGATTTAGCTAAAAACGTAATAATACCATCACCAGGTACGCATACATAGGTCCAGTTGCATTCGTGTAAGATACATATATGCGTACTAAACAAATTTTTTTTTTGTGTATGAATTTTTGCAATTGTGTATTGTGTTCTGCGCAAAAAGTTTTCGTCTTGCTAGTTTCTTTTCTTATTTATTTTAATAATTATATTTGAGCTATCTCTTCTAATTTGTTGATAGACGACATAAGACATTGTGTTAATGTGTGAGTGAGTTTTTGTGTCTTCTCGTCAAAAATTTATTTACTATTCACGTGTTCGCTACAGTTGCAATTGTTAAGATGTGTAGTCTTTCTAACAGGACAAATGAATCCTAACGGGTAGTTCTAAGACGTGAAGAGTACTTTTCAATGATCCAATAATAGATGTTAATGTTTATCTTTTTATGGAAGCCTTTAACATTTTTCGACAAAGCAATGGAGGAGCAGTTTTCCTGACTATTCCCTCAGCAAATAATTTTTTTTTTTTCCGTATTATCGTATTTTACGTCGCTTACCGCTTGGTAACATAAACTTTTTAAAACTGATTATTTCATTTATAAGTACTGCTTGTGGGTTTAAAATTATGAAAATTAGTACATTTCGATTAATGAACATTTTTACATATCGGATATAAAAATGCAACAAAACGTAAGTACAATTTTAACGTAAACGGTATTCAAGCGCTCTAATTCCCCTATGAACGCGCCAATACTGCATTAAATATCCGATATATTTTCGCAAAATATACCCAAAACAGACATCATCATCAGCTTGAAATTTGTAAAAGCAAGACGATGAGCAAGTAATCGGTGACAAAAGAGGATTCTCTGGTGTTAGGGTGTGACTTCTATGCATTCCGTTTTTCTTTAGATGACTCGTTTCCCCTCTTTACGATAGTTTCTCTTCTTCTTGGTTCTTACATAGAATGGGGCGACATATAATTGTACAAATGTTAACATCAATACGTGTATATTTTAATATATTCTTTTAAAATTAAAATTTTTTATTTTCTTATATATATCTACATAGACTTGAGACTACAAATTCTACATAACAATGTAAATATGTGAGAATGATATAAGAATTTTGGCGGGTCAACAGCCCAATCATGATCAAATTTACAGTAAACAGCTTTCATCTATATTTATGTATCTAACTATGCCTAGGTTCTTTACAGATTTTTCAGCTCAACTACATTGAGCCTGGAGAATGCACGTCCATTTTCATATTTGGTCCGTAACTTTTGACTTCAACTTTCGTGATTCAAACAACAGACAACGAAAGAAAGTCGCCGTGGACATGTAAACTCTTTTGGATATTAGTTGAGAATATTTGGATTTAATGATAAAACAATTCGCCATTAGAAAAGCAGATCCCTTCTTATTCAATTTATACCTCTGAACATTCCCATCTGGTACAAAAAAATGCACTGGTCTAAGCCAGAGCTATACATTGAAAAATTTATTTTATAATTAAAACGAATTGATCTCGGTAAGACTAAACAATCGTGACGTCACAAAACTCGGATTCATATTTGTATAAATAAATTTGTTTACAAGGAACGTACTCTGAATGTGGGCTGTGGGCCGCACGATTTATTCTATTACTTATAATTTTATTTATAATTTATTTTAATTTTTTTATATTTATATTTCTTTTTCTTTCTTTTTAATTTCAGTTATTTAGATTTTTATTAAGATACTTGCACTTCGTCCTCTACCCTTTATAGAATATTACCCGCAAAACCAATCCAGGCATTTTTCTCTGCTCACTTATAAACCAGTGACAGTGACTACATACCATTCAACGAATAATAAAAGAGAAGAAAAAAAAAAAGTTTTTGTAGTAATTAACAAATCGATGACAAAGTAAAGTGAATTAAAAAATCATTTATATCGTGATACATTGTTTTACATGCCAAAAATAATATCGCTTCAATTCGATTATCGAAAATATTCTTAAGGAAAGTTCTGGAGTTGAAACGAAGTTTAAAGATTCGAGAGAAGGAAATATTTTCTGTAGAATTTTTTTACTTCAAGTTTATTTTCGTTGTTATTTTCTATAACAAGAAGAACTCTTTTCTGTATTAAATATCATTTATTTTCGTACATGATGGCGGCCTATCTGAATCGTACGCTTTCGATGGTCACTGGTAATGGCGGCAACGCCAACAACTCGAACGAAACATCTTCGAATTTGACAATCGCTCACAATTCAACTAAATACGAAATGACATCTGCATTAATACCCGATACGCGGACAATGCACGCAAACGCTGATAAATCGCCTTTACAGGTATTTGTCAGAGCTAAAAGGAAAATCAACGATATTTATGTGGAAATTGAAGAATATGTACATGAAACCACACAATTTATTAACGGTAAATATATACATATATATACTGATGAAAATGTATTGTGTTATAATTAAGATTTTCGTTTCCTTTAAACTTAAGCTTTGCATGCAGAAGCAGAAATTGTTGATAAAGCAGAACGAGAACTTTTTGAAAGTTATACTCTCAAAGTGGCTGGTATTCGTGAGGTTTTAGCACGCGATCACATGAAAGTCGCTTTTTTCGGACGTACATCTAATGGTAAAAGCTCTGTCATAAATGCTATGTTGCGCGAAAAAATTTTACCCAGCGGCATTGGTCATACCACGAATTGCTTTTGCCAAGTTGAGGGTAGTGACAGTTCTGAAGCATACCTTATCAAAGAGGGCTCCGATGAAAAGCTCAATGTAACGGTAAGTAAAATTACAATTTCTTCAAAATATCGGCCAAATAAGGTTAACAGCCATTTCCATATATTTCCCCTAAATTCGTTATATCATTTCCATATAATCCCTTATGGTTTATTAAATATTAATAGTAAATTTGCATTCCAACTGGAAGGATAATTCTAATTGGACGTTATAGATACAATTCTAAATAATATTGGTATTGTAACGAGGGCAAAGGACCATTAAGTTAACTCTTTTAAGCTAATAATTAGAAAATGTTATCTCCCTAATGAGGTTTTTTCTTATTCAACTCTGAGAATTAATGAAAACAATTTGAATTGCAGATATGCATTTATAAAGATTGTTGTGTAATCCATTTATTTGGTGTCGTTTATATTTCAGAGCATAAAGCAATTAGCCAACGCTTTGTGTCAAGAGAAACTAAGCGAAAGCTCGCTTGTGCGCATATTTTGGCCACGCGAACGTTGCAGTCTATTGCGCGACGATGTCGTGTTTGTTGATTCACCTGGAGTAGATGTTTCTGCAAATTTAGACGATTGGATTGATAATCATTGCTTAAATGCTGATGTATTTGTGCTAGTTTTGAATGCTGAATCGACAATGACAAGAGCCGAAAAGCAATTCTTTCATACTGTCTCCCAAAAACTATCGAAACCGAATATTTTCATATTAAATAATCGTTGGGATGCATCAGCTAACGAGCCAGAATTTCAAGAATCTGTAAGTAATTAATTATGATAACGAAAAGTGTTTAAACAATAAACTTAATTTTATGTTGTTGTGTTAAACTTATTTTTCCTTTCCTTTGTTTATAAAATTTTTATAATCAAAAATATATTTTAGGAGCTTGAGAAGGTAATTTCACCTTTTGCCGGCTTAAAACACCCTATTTTATGTTGCTTAAAAATACAATAAAAAAAAACATATAAAATTTTGTAACAATTTTCGTATTAAATATATTTTACTTTGGTCATTCAATGTAGGTAAAATCACAGCACACCGAACGTTGTGTAGACTTTCTTACCAAGGAGTTAAAAATTACAAACGAAAAGGAGGCGGCAGAGAGAGTTTTCTTTGTTTCAGCTCGAGAAGCGTTGCAGGTATGATGTCTTAATAACGGATTTGAAAAAAGTGATGGGTGTTGTTATAGGTTAAAATGTTTTGTAATGTTTTAAACACAGGCCCGCATTGAAGAAGCAAAAGGAAATTCGCCCAGTTTAGGAGCAATTGCCGAAGGATTTCAAATACGTTATTTTGAATTTCAAGATTTTGAGCGTAAATTCGAAGAATGTATATCGAAAAGTGCAGTGCAAACAAAATTCGAGAAGCACAGTTCTCGAGGAAAATCGCTGTCAACTGATATGCGTGGAATGCTGGACAATATTTTCGAACGTATCTCCATATTTCGCAATGTGAAATTGGATCAGAAAAATGTGTTAACAGAACGCATTCAGGGTACTGAGACTGAAATGATGAATGTTACGCGTGAAATGAAATTGAAAATACATAATATGGTCGAAGAAGTGGAACAAAAAGTATCTAAAGCTCTTAATGAGGAAATCTGGCGCTTAGGCGTATTAATTGATGAGTTCAATATGCCTTTCCATCCGGAGCCGTTAGTGTTGAATATTTATAAAAAGGAATTGAATTCTCACGTTGAGTCCGGTTTGGGTTCTAATTTGCGTGCGAGATTATCAATGGCTTTAGCTATGAATGTTGAGTCAGCTCAACGTGAAATGACCGGTATATTAAGATTTTGTAGGTCAAAAAAATTTCTTTGTTTTTCAAATTTTTATATTTCAGAACGCATGCACGCTTTGGTACCAAATGAAAAGTTTAATGAGCAAACAAAGCAAATTGTAGCACGCACACAACCGTTCGAAATGCTTTATTCTTTAAATTGTCAAAACTTGTGTGCTGACTTTCAAGAGGATTTAGAGTTTAAATTTTCCTGGGGCATTACGGCCATGTTACAACGTTTTACGGGCAAAGTGAAGGAAAGGAATCGTAAAAATCCACCCATTTGGAATTGCCAAAGTAGTGTTGTAAGTTTTCAAATGATTTAAGAAAAAAACATGTGATTGAAATTTATACGAAAATTGTTTTCAGCAAATTGCTTCACCTGTAACACCGACCAACGAAACACCAGTTTGCCTAATACCCACCCCGGTCGGTGGCATAACTCAAGAGCAATTATCAATGATATCACGTCTTGCCTTGGCGTCCGTGGGATCTCAGGGTACAGTAGGCGGTCTTATAGTGGCGGGAATTGTAAGTTAAGAATCGGTCAAAGGTAGGCTGGGATCGATGTTTTTTAAGACTACTTTTTTTTATAGATGTTGAAGACAATAGGCTGGAGAGTTTTGGTGGGTGTTGGAGTTCTCTATGGTTGTGTTTATATGTATGAACGCCTATCTTGGACAAACTCAGCAAAGGAGCGTGCTTTTAAAGCACAATATGTCCGTCATGCTACTAAGAAACTTAAAATGATTGTTGATCTTACCTCTGCTAATTGCAGTCATCAAGTACAACAGTAAGTTTTCCTTTACTTTTTTGAAAAACAATGCCAATAATGAAAACGCTTGTATAAATATTTAAATAGGGAGCTGTCGAGTACATTTGCTCGGTTGTGCCGCACTGTTGACAATGCTACCACTGATATGAACGATGAACTTAAAACTTTGGAGGCACAACTTACAGTACTAGAGAGCAATCAGAAACAATTGAAATTGTTACGCAACAAAGCTAACTACATACAAAACGAATTAGAAATCTTTGAAAATAATTACATTAAATCAAATTAGTGAACTGTCCTCGTTCCAGTAAAAGAAAAATGAATTAGTGGAGACCCCTTCTATTTTCCTAATAATTGGCTAGATCGGTAATGTTACGCTTAATTAAGATGTGGCTATATTCTAATTGAGTTTAATTTCGAATTTTATTAAAACAGCATGAACTTTTCTTAAAGTGCTTTTAAATATTCTTATTTTTATATAATTATTGTTAATGATTCAATAAGATTTTGTAAAAAATTTCATTTTCTCCCACTTTCTACATATAAGCTCGACGACGATATCCTTTATTTAATAGCAAATATACTATTGTGCTACCATTATGATGTATGTATTATTTTTTTTATATTTATTTTTCCGTATAATGAAAACTGCAAGCAGAGGATAAATTAATAAAATTTTGTAACTTTTTTTTTTTCTCTGAATATTATTTAATTTATATTTGCGTAAGTTGTTTTTGTTTGATATCCATTTACTAATAATGATTATATTGTGTAATGAAATAATAAAAACAATTCTACATTTTAAACCAAATTTTTGATTGTTTATCTGAGCAAAAAAAAAAAAGAAAAAAACAAAATTTGGTAAAATAAACGCTTTTCATGAAATATTAATTATGTATTCATAATATTCATTTTTTGCAAGGCCGCTTGAGAGATATTTGTATAAAGATTGAACAAAATAAAATTTGAAAAAGTTAAAAGCAGAAAATCTCTATAGGTATCTACACAATTATGCACAATTTAAATTGAAAGAGAAATAGTTAAGTTGTTTAGAAAACTGGAAGAAGTGCAGCAGTGCAGTTGTCAAAGAAACAGTTTAAACAATTTTTTTGTTTCGCTCACTTTATTATATTCCCTGTTGTACGACTGTTGCCACTGTTTGAGTTAATGACGTAACACATTGCACACACTTTGTGCCCTGACGTCATTCGATGTCCTTAACGCTTGATTATAAAGTTATTAGAATCACTTTCGCCAAACTAGGGAACTAGTTTTAATCACGAATTTTCGTCTTATGGCTTGGGGCGATGCGCTTATCGTTAATGAGGCCAGTAAAGGTCATGTGTAAAATGTATATAAAGAAAAAAAGCTAAGCTAAGCTAAAAACGTGCTAAAGCTCAACTTATCAAAATTTAAAATGCACTAACAATCACACTACAAACTAGTAAAATATAAAATGTCATGTCTCGTAGTGTTATTAAAGCGCCATTTAATTGATTGATACGCACCAAAAATCGAAGCTGAGTCCCAGACGTCCTAATCACAACACTATGCGATAAATGGATAAAATTGAACGATTTCTTTATAAGTTTTCAACTTTGAAGAACGAATGGGCAACTTTTTCAGCCCCCTCTCATGTAACCATTCCTACGGACTCTTAATCTTTACATGGTAATAAGCCTTTCAGTAAAATGTTCAATTTTTAATATCTTATGATGAAAATTCCTCTATAGTAGCAATTTAGCAAAGAAAATTTGGATCACATTGGTATATTTTTTGGACCCTACATAGGGGTTATGATGAAGAGCAAGCTCTTAAAGAGGCGTAAAAGTATAATTTCTAGTTTTTTTATGACGGAAAATTAAAAATAATAAAACTTTTACAAAGTAAATTAAGTTTGGATCAGGTTATGCGATTTTTTAAACATTGTCCGATATGCGGACTTTCATGAAACGCATATCTTTGCATGAAAATAATGCCCCATTTTTAGCGTATTATTATCAAAACGAGTGAATAACTGTACTAAGCGAATTAGTGTAGGCTATTTAATGATCGACCTTGCCCGACTATAATGTTGTTAATTATTTCAATTAAAGAGTTCTTATCGTCAACTTGAGAAAACTCCAAAGACACTCAAATAGGTAAAGTGATGATTTTACAATTTGCGATCTTTCGCACCAAAGAGATGAGCGTGGACCTTAAACCAATTCTATACTATAGTCAATTTTCGCTAGCTTTCAAAATCAATATAAATTATTTTGTGTTTTTTTTTTTCAGATTGATCAAAGTTTCATTGTCTTGAACAGCGGAAGGCAGGCATCAAAGTGTATAGAGAAACGATAGTTACCTTGATGCAGAATTAAAAAGACTTTAATCAAGGAAGCACTAAAATAAATAAATAATAATATTATATATCAAATCTAATCCCGACTTAACCAAGGCCCAAACAAAGAACACTGTGTTCATATCGGTCCTTTTTTACACATCTCAGCGAATTTTCGATTCGCTTATTGATTTGCTGAATAACAGAAGCGGTTACCTTGATGTTAATTAACTCATTTTTATTTGATCTCTTCATTTTATATACAAAAATTGCATTATAATTAAACTTATGTTTACATTATTAAATTTAATGCTGATTTAATATAAAAATTAAAAGTAAAAAATTATTTGAAATAAAATGATGCATGCACGTCTTTTCTTTATCATAATGCGATTTGTAATCAATATTTAATTATGATAAGAGTTTTAAGCAAATTAATGGAAAAATGTTTGCCATCTTCCGCGTGTTATAATTTATTGGAGCTTAGCGTTGTTGTGTAGACTTGCATAAATACATTTCAAGCCATAGATATTTTTCTTTTTTTTTTGTATGAAGAAACACAATTGTTACGTTGAACTTAAATTGATATCCTCTCTAGATCTCCCTCTCTCTTTCTCTTTCTCTCTAGCTTAGGTTGAAATGTCAAAAGTATTTAATAAATTATGATGATTTCATCAGTTTATTGATAATTCGAATATTATTATTTGTAAGATAAGACGAAGCTCCATGCATACGCATCATATGCCCAAAAAAAAGAATATACACTAAAAGTTGCTAAAGTGAATGGCAGCATGTTGTAGGTAAATCCCGAAAAAGAAAAAAAACATTTCGCATTTAATAATAAGTAAGTTAATAAAAGAAACTTTCGAGATCTAACTAAAGGTTTTAAGAAAATCCGCTGATTATCGAACTGAAGAGAGAATAGCATAAGTATTTTGCTTAATCAATTTAATATTTTTTTTCATAAATGAAATGTTAAGACCATCGCAGTAGTCGCGGTTTCGATAAACGGCCAGACAGCCATACTTTGCTTCCTTTATTTTTTCTAATCAGGCTAATCACAAATTTATATGTTTATGGGATCTTCGATGCATTGAACATTTGATGAAATATGATATTCCCGGCAGTTACGGCATGGAAGCAATGATATTTTTTTCTCAATTGAAAGGAAAACAAGAAATTCCAATATCAAGTTTGATGTTCCAGGAAGAGTTTTGAAATTCTAATTGAATCCGTTCTGATTGATATTCGAGGCAATCAAGAGGATCTTATCAGGATCTTTCTACGTGTGCACTGAACTTATTTCATTGCAGCCGATATCTGTACTGAAATCCATCTGAAATTAGAATATAACTCGGATGTGTGGTCGGGAGCGTCCAAACTTTGCTTGGAGACCGCTCCAGTCACTCATCGGTGACGAAAGTGTGTCCAAAACTCTCTCTATACCCTTAAGCATCGGCATAATGTGGCCTATGTTAAGCTTATGCACAAGTACATCCAAAGCAAGTGTTCCGCAGAGATAAAAGAAATTTGTCCAAAGATATCTCTCGCTGTTCCCATCTACTCGTCTTGGAATTACCTGCATACCGTACAGCGAATTACCGTAACTCGTCGTTTTTTTGATCGTATTGCCCGCCTTTGCAACAACCTATCAGCAATCGTCTTTCCCGCCTTATCTGATGTTTCCATTTTCAAGTCGAACGTGCATGAATACCTCCCCCTCCCCCTCCAACACCATCATTCCCCTCTCCAACCATCTCTTTCTATAAGTAACCGACCGCCATAGAAAAAGAAAGCAAACCAGAAATATTCAACGATAATAAAGTTTAAAAAAAAAAGTAAGATTCAATTTTTGTTTTTTATGTTTTTTGTTTTTTATTACAATACACAGTTTATTAAGTTACAATTATTTCATAATTACGTGTATAGATTTTGATGTAAAAGTTTACAAATAAAGAGAGTTCACACTTGATATTACGTAATCATGTCTTTTTTTAAATTATTTGCTAATTAATTATATGTATGAAAAGAAAGCATGTGTACCTTATTGCTGTTCTTTCAAAAAAAAAAAAAAAAAAAAAAAAATTTAAGATTTTCTCCAAGCGACGCCACACAAAGATTTTGACGATTGTAAGAAATTGCCGAGATTAGTGCGAGCGAGTTAGGGCACCGAACGTAATTAGAAATGTCTGCAAAAAAACAACGCTTACTGATCGTATGAATCGAGGACGGACACGCATTTTTCAAAATTAAATTTAGAGAAGTTATCGAATAGATGAAATTTTTAATTTTTAATTTTTTTTTTTCCTTTGTTTCTTCTTCTGGAAGTTTCAATTCAGACTTTTGTGATCCTTTCTGCAAATTTTTAAGTTGACATTTACATATAGATTCGGTTTTCATTGACGTGAACGATGTTAGGTAATAATAAAATTGTGTTATCGGCGCAATTGTGTCGTGTCTATTGATTGATTGGCTTTAGAATCTAACTGGAATGCAGAAACTGAACACATGTAGGTTTACAATATAAATATGTTTACAGATACGTTTCGTGTGCTAACTCCTTAAAACATTTTTCGTGGGCGAAATTTAAATTAAATAAGATAAAAACGAAACAAAAAAAAAAAAAGAAAACAAGAAAAGAGAATCTTTAGAAATGATTAATTTTTTCTTTCTTTAATTGATTGATTGATTTGTTAACTGCTCCAGGAAATTGTCAAACATACACGGATCAGTTTTAGAATTATAAAATAAACAATAATCACAATATTTTAAACTAAACTTGCAAGAAAGATTTAAGTTTTTAAAACGCATTAAAATTAAATTATGTAAATATATATATATATAGTACAAACACACACAATTACATATAAAATTATAAACAATATTTTAAACGCTTGTGAAGCAAATTACAATTGAAATTTAAATTAAAATAAAAGTAAACCAAATATCGATTTCAATTAAGTTAATTGCAATGTTTTTGGAATTTAATGAACTAATTTTTTTTTTTTTTTAATTTTAAATAAAATGACAATTTGCTTTTTTTTTTATTATTAGCTATTAAAAAAAAAAAAAAAAAAAAAAAATTAAAGCTAATTGAAACATAATCTTGCAAAATTGAAAACAAAAAATTGAACATATTCAAAAGACAATAAAATTAATTTTCCGAAAAATACAGATGAAAAACATTTCAAATAGAAAGAGATAGATATGATTGTAAAATAATTAATTTTCTTTATAAAAGTTCACAATATAGAAAATAAAATTTATAGAAGTACATGAAAGGAAACTTTTTATTGCTTTGATCTCCCCATGCATTATTTACATATGTATCGTTGCCGCTGTGTAACGAGCCTCGCCGCGTCTCCAAGACCATTGACTGGGACGATACTGAAAGCATTTTTATTAAGAATAAACAATTAAATCTCAACAATAAAAGAAAGAAAAAAAAAAAAAAAAAAACAAAAAAAAAAAAACACCGTCCAACTACGTCCAAGAACGATAGATATATTATATTGAAATATTTGGGAGCTGGAGATTTAACTAATGTGTATGTAA
>KK502408.1:3047466-3063466 GCA_000688735.1 Glossina austeni
CCTGGCTTGCATTTTCGCCTTTGTCAAAGAAAAACTGTAAAATGTACCGAATTTTCTCTTTGTTCACTTTCATTTTTAACACGCTGTACAAATAAACAAAAAACAACAAAAGAATTTTTTTTACTGCGAAATGTCACCTTTCCAACGAGCATAAATCTGAAATTGTTTGATCGTTACTTTACGAGAAATCTACCAGTGCAGCCATCTACCGAAAAAATAATGGATTTCTTTTTCCCCAACCTAATATATCTATGTATATATATGTATATATATACCATATACAGTTTACGATGACGCTATTAATCATTGAATAGCGTGAATTGATGAGCCTTTAATTGTTAAATGATTCGGATAACTTTGTAAGCATGCAAATAACTAACTAGTGGTCAAAATTAGAGACGAAGAGGACACGATATATTTAATACATTCGAATGATGCCCGAAAAATGGGCTCACCCATTCGACTCTTTATGGGTATTTTCTTCTTCACGATTGGTTTACGATTGCGATGAAGGCGTTGGCAATTGCCAAAGCAACTTTCCAATCGAGCTATTAGTGCTCGTATGTCTCGTATGCATCATGTTGGGCATAGTTTTGTGTTATTTTCAAATATTGTTTATTGCAGTAGAGGTAGAAAAATCTCATCTTTTCGTTATTGTTCCGTGTAACACGGATTTTCTATGCAAGCTAAGTTAAGCAATTTACGTTTCAATTTATTTCCACCTCTGCATATAATTTATATATCATATTGAAAATTCTCGCTTTAATATAGAAGAAGATATTGTCGCATCAATCAAAATTGTTCCTTAAATTGCTCTGCACTTAAATAAAATAATAAATTACAATGTTTTGATAAAATAATAAAAAATAACAACACAATAATAGTCGAATAGAAACGACAATAGGTCGAATAGAAAAATTGACGAACCATTTAATTAATCTTCAATTTATTTGCATTATTTTCATATTTATTGTTGTTTATGCTTTTGGCGCGTGCCTATTCATACATACATATTGATCGTCATGCACTCTAAACACGTAACATGATTATTATTAAAAAACAGAAGAGTAACGAAATGTTAAATACGCGATAAAAAGAAAAATTATTAACGCATAATAGTCGCACAAACAAGCCAACAACAAAAATACAGGAAACTATATATATATATATATATACCTACTATATACTATATAGGTATATATATATATATATATAGATATATATACTAAATAAAACCATTAAGTTAAAGCACATAGTGGTTTAAGGTTACAAATAATGCTGAAAGAAAATCGATTTTATATTTCATGGTGACAGTTTTTTACAAGAACGGTCTTTCTTCTTCTTCTTCTTCTTCTCATTCTACTTTTTCAAATAAATATTGTGCTATTGTACGGAACGATAATTGAAGGTAAGGTGCTGAGTGGCCAGCCGTAAAGTAATTATGCATGTGTGAGTTAATGTGTGCATATTTTTGCCTAAAACAATCTGTGGATATAACTATCCAGTGACTAATGCACTTAGACAGAGCAATTAGTCGTTAAACGAACTACAAGGACTATCAACACCTTAATCGTTACTTTTAACTTTGTGTGGGCATGGCGGACGTTTTCCATTTTTGCCCGTAAGACGGAGAGTGCTTCGTAAAGTAAATGTGAAAGATTTCGACTTTCTAACTTCTATAAGCGGTTATGCTTTGATTTAGACTGACGGACGGAGCATCCGTGCTTTTCTTACGCTCATCATGACAACAGATTGTTGATATGTAAACGTTGAGGACTATTAATATGCTATCACTCGGTAAAGTGTTAAGCTTCTTCTTCTTCTTCTTCTTCTTCTTCGTCGTCGTATATATGACAACATAGGGTGCATTTTCAGTCGATATTTAATAGATGTACAAATAAATTCTTTTTGCAGGTTTTGACCTTCGTTCGAAATTAATGGCAATCGGAAGACACCAGGTCTGGCGAATACGGTAGAGTTGGGTAAAACTTCCCAGCCCAAACTGAAAACTATTTCCTTGGTTGTTTCTCCGGAAGACGGACGGACATATGCAAATTTTCATCGTTTTTTACCCAAAATCTCGTAAACCACTTTCCAATTCTTTTATAGATTAAGCTTTGCTTCCATTCCAAACTAATTTGGTCATTTTCATAGCTTAAGATGTTATCCATCCACTTGAAGCTCACACCGTTCAAATATCATCCTAGTACCTAAGCACTAGAAATTTCGGGATACGTTTTATAAAGCAAGCAATTTTGACGGGAGGATTTTATTTATACACCTAATATATATAGATTTGTCTAAATAGATGTAGATGTATGTGTGTTTGTTTTATCAGAATTTGAAAAGTTAATTAAAGTTAATGTTTTTTCTTTATTTAATTAAAATCAAGATCACTTCTGTTTTATCCCATTCCATAATCACATGCGCTCGTGTTGTTATGAAAAATGTTATTTCTTTTTGAAAAATCATTTATCAACAGTTGTTTATTTTGTAATTGTAATGAGCGGCTGTTTTCACACCCATCACTGAAGGATGATGGATATATTTATTTTGTCAAAACGTTTGCAGCGCCCAGAAGGAAGCATCAGAGACCCCACAAAGTATATATCTTTTTGATCAGTTCAGCAATTCTAAATTGCTTTAAGCGTGTCCATCTGTCCGTCTGCGTAATGCCTGTTGTAAACAAACGTAAATAAAGCAATTGACTTCAAATTTGGCAGAAACATTGGAGGTTCCTGCGCGCAGATTGGTATTGAAAATGGGCCAAATTGGACGATAGGTACGCTCACGGGGACCATATAAGGTGCAGGAATGAAAAACTTTTTTTTGCTCATTACTCATAAACTATAGCAAATAAATGTACACAAATTTGAACGCATATTCTATGGGCGATGCCGTAGCATCTGCGCACAAAAATGGAAAACACTGGCCACGCCTACTCAATATCATAATTATCTTTTCAATACCTTTACAGCGCACAGAAACAAACTTCAAACAACCCATAAAGTATACAAATTCTTGACCAATTACAACACTTGAATGCACCTAAACATATCCGCCAGTTTGTCTGTCCATCTGTCTGTTTGCGTAACTCTGTACACATTCTCTCGTTAGCGAAAATGAAGATATCGCGTACAAATATGCAAAAGGCTTTGCAATTGACCTGAACTTTTCAAAGGACGAGCCTACAACGCGAACATGAACTCTTTATGTCGCTCCAAGCCGACTGTATAAGTTCTCAGAAATCAAATGTTACGAAGGGATTTGTTTTCGCAAGCGCCTTTTTGACAGAATGGTAGTTGTTGTCGATTAGTTTTCTTGTTAGCTGGTATTAAAAGTTACTTAAGTTAAAAGAGACGAAAAACTCGTTTAAACTTTTGAAAGACGAATTTGACATGACTTGTACATGACATACTTGACTTGTATGCATAATTACCAAAATTTATAAACCTTTTATGCTCAATACCTTTTTCTCAAAAAAAAAAAAAAAAAAAAAAATGAAAGACAAAGTTTTGCTACATTATAGCAATATATAGCAATCTATATATATTTATATATGTCAGTAAAATATACCGGGAAATATTTATTTTTGTTGCTATTGCTGCTGTTGCCGTAGTCACAGCTTCTAAGTAGTAATGAGCAAAATAAAAACCAAAGATGCGGTTAGTTTTTGCCATACTGTAGTCTTGCCCCTTCACTGATCTGGCGCATTTTGAACAACAATCTGCATGTAAGAACGAGAGAGAGAGAAAGTCTACTGCAGCCGGACGGATGGACGGACAGATGTAAGTAGATTCAGAATTTGATTCTAGTCAAGAATATGCATACTTTGCCGTGTTCCTGTATGTTGTAGACGTTCTGACAAAATGAATGTAGGCCCATGGACGGACAGCTGTAGGTAGATTGATTCAAAATTTGATTCTAATCAAGAATAAGCATACTTTGCTGGGTTCGTGCAGCTTCTTGCTGCATGTTACAGACGTTCTGATAAAATGAATATAGGCCCATGGACGGACAGCTGTAGGTAGATTGATTCAGAATTTGATTCTGATCGAGAATATGCCTACTTTGCCGAGTTCGTGCAGCTTCTTGCTGCATGTTACAGACGTTCTGACAAAATGAGTATAAGCCCACTCAGCCGTAGTGGATGTACAAATTTTTACAAATGTTGAATACTTGAAGAAAAATGAATGAATGAAAGCTTTCAGTATTAAGAGTTTTTTCTCTTTCATATGGCTTCACCTTAGGATGACACAAAAAGCGAAGTTTCTTTATAAAGAAAAAATTCTTTTTTTAAAAGAAAACCTCAAACATATTTCTAGTGTAATGTATTTATATTTACATTTTATATTTTATAAAATTAATCTGATATTATAATTTATTTAATATTTTGCTTCCGCTAAACGCTTGAAGGGAAAAGGTTTCATTATTAGCCAAAGCAGTTTCAATTTTTTTATTCAATTAAATCTATTTATAAATCTGCAGTCAGAGTAAAAATACAATATTTTTCTATATAGAGAGACACATAAAACCGCTAAACCGTAATAAACTCAAGGTATTTATGGATTGTTATTGTAAAAAAAAACTCTTATATAATCTCTTATATAATTAAAATGTAAATTATAATCGATTTTAATCTCGTTTAATACGTGAGTACGTACGTCTCTTTCCCTTTTAACTATTCGAAATCGATTTCGCCTTTCATTTTGATAAAAGTGATACACACACACATATATATAGGATCGAATCATTCCCGTTTATTTCTTTTCACTTCTTCGTCTTCCTTCAGTTTCCTTTGGCTAAACGTTTCAACTGGCCATAGAGTTAATTAACACCATTAAGAACTTTAAACATTAATAATATTTGTGTTATTGTCGACTTCTATAAACAATTTTCAATACAAATTCAGTTCTGTATATATATAACTAAAGCAGATCTGGGGGGTAAATTAATCATGAATTTGCAAATTATGCCAGGCTTTTGTTTTATGAACAAAAGCAAATGCAGTAATAGTAAGCAAAAAAGGAAAAAAAAATAAATAAATAAATAAGAACATTATAGTCGGGCAATACCATCTGCTACATACCCTACACCAGTTATTCGCTCGCTTTGGTAATAATCAGCAAAAAGCACACATTGTCTTCAAGCAAAGCGATAATTTGCATGAAAGCCCACCTATTGACCGGTTAGAATTTGCGTTTCGTAATAGCGCCTATATAAGTGGGGGTTCAAAAAAAAAAAAAAGCTAGACCTAAAACTATTTGATGCAAATTCCCTATCGTTAATATTTTTTAATGTAAACGCTCCTATGAATTATTCAGATATCATGAGATACCTTACATGAAGTGGGGGAAGATATAGACCCATGTGGTTCCAATTAGGTCTATTTAATTTTTTTTATATCATTACCATCATAAACAAATTAACAATTGCGCTTTTTTTGCAATTACGGATTTACGATTAATGAGATTCCTTATATACAGTGGTATCCAAAAAATAAACCAACGTGGTCCATATTCGGTAAGGTAGAGTTCTTTGCCAATTTTTGCCAATTATTAGCCTATTTTCATCATGAAATATTGGAAATCCGACCTTTTTACCACATAAATATTCAGTTTGCCTAGACACGGTTCTATGACAGGTGGTTCAAAAAAATTGCCCCAATTGGTGCAAAGTTTTCATACCAATTTAGAAATACCACACTTTTGCCGAGAAATTTTGAAAATTGCAATTTTTTCTTTGTATAACGACTTTTCGAAGTGGGAGGTTATATGGGGAGTGGTCGAAAAATTGGATCGATCCGAATGTGAATTTTCAATAGCATTTTTTCTTCGTCCACGGATCGTTTGTATAGCGTATCGCAAAAATTACGACTTGCAGATTGAACACAAAAACGCATGGACAGACAGGTTAGAGATTTGAGAAAATGATTCTGAATCGATCGGCATAATAATAATAATTGTTTTTGATTATTTTTACTTCTACGAAACGACCCCCGAGTTCGAATAACTACACAAAATTTCTTTTCTAACTCTTCTGGTTTTCGAAATACCGATGACAGCCACGGGACGGAAAGTAAGACACGAAAGCCCGGAAAATCAATCCGGTCAATGTTCTGTTAAAGTTGCCTCAATTTCTTTTACATTGTGGACGTGCACGTGAACAAATCGCGTCCATTTTTTAACCGTGAGTCTCCAATCGATCAAGGAATTTGCCAAAGCTCAGCTTTTCATCTTCACTTTTGCGACTATGGCGATTTCATTAAAAAAAGGTTATCAAAGGATCCGTTTTGGTAGAAACAGCTATAGCTAGCGAAACGTCGGTAGTTCTACTGTTAGTAGGTGAACATTATTTACAATAATTTCATTCTTTTTACCGGAGTGTGTACAAAAGGGTCTTCAATTTCTAAACTATTTTACTTGCTTCGCATGATTGCTAAGTATAAGTTTAAGTCTGCCTTAGACTGATTGGGACTACTTTGGATTTTGTAATGAACTGCGTATTTTCACTTTTATCCATTTTCTGTTCCGGTGCTACGAGAGCAGTAGTAGTAGTAGTAGCAGTAGTAGCAGTAGTAGCAGTAGCAGTAGTAGCAGTAGTAGTAGTAGTTTGACTATATGCATATGTATATGTACATGTGAAGTGTAAGTGTAAGATAACTTCAGTACTTAGATGTAAGATTGAAGACAAATTATATCTTGCGATACTTAGGGGCTTATGCCGTGATATTGAATAAATAAATGAAATAAAAGTCCAGCTTTCTCGCATGCGTTAAAAAAAAAACATTTGACAGAAAAATCTAATACAAATTTTTTAAATCGATGAGTGAGTGAGTAAGTGAGTGAGTGAGTGAGTAAGTGATACTTTCTAAACTTATCTGCTAATGTGCTCGTTGTTATCAGTTGTTTATTAATCCTTATCTAATATTATTTTGTATTGTTCCGTAACTATTGCTTGTTATTTATTATCGCCATCTATTCTCTATTGACTCGTGGCTGTTAGTTTTAATTACTGTTTGCTTCTGTTTCATGGTATCTCAACAAGTAATTACTTCACCGAAAAATGCACTTTTATCACGAATTGAAGAATGAACGAACAACTGACTTATAACTCGTGATCTTTTAGTATTTTGAATAATTTTGGTTTCGTTTTTTTTTTTTACATTTTAACTATGAGTAATCACTCAGTGGATGTCAAACGTATAGATGATGGTAGGAAAGAAGAAAGGGAAAGGAAAAGAAAAAGCGAGAGAGAGAGAGTGGAATGAATATGTTATGTCCTTATCAATTGAACACTCATTCTAGTTAAAAGCCTAACTTCCCCTACCGCCTTACTGCGAGTTGAATCTACGCCTACTACCTTGGTAGTCACGATCCTTATCTACTTGTCTACTCTTGTTAAGACTCGAATTATTGAAGAATTTTGAAAAGTTATTCTTGACATTTTAGTGAATTTGAAAATCGAATAAGAGAGACCGACAACCGACGACTACTACTAATTTCTGAACATTTTGAAAAATGATCTTGAATGCAAAAAAAAAAAAAAAATTTGAATCGACTACACTCTCTGACTGGCAATGCCCTTAATGTGTAGCCTTTATTTGTAAAGAAGGCTCCACCGAAATGGTTGTAAAGAATTCCATTCAATATAGCTCTCGCTCGCTTACCCTTAGCTTGACAAGTACACAAATGTTAATTACCATACATGCACACACACATACACACACACACTGACTTATTTGTACTAATGATATTGGCAAAACGTGAATAGTAAAAGAAAGTATATACTTATATATATATATATATATATACTTATATATATATATATATACTTATATATATATACTTATATATATATATATATATATATATATATGATATGTCGGTATGTAAATGAAAAAACTGAAATTAATGTAAATTTAATTGCAAACGTTAGGCACTCACTCTCTCTCTCTCTCTCTCTCTCTCTCTCTCTCTCTGTCTCTTCTACTACACAAAATAAATGACCTTCGACAGACTTGTTAAGTAAATGAAATGCCTGACCCAGTTTACATTCGAAGAGTAAGTAGATTTTTCTCTTATCTTTCTTTCTTTCTTTCTTTCTTTCATTCATTTCACTTCATTTCTTTTCTTTTCAGATGAAAATATAAAAAAAATTTACTGAAACATTAAGCTAAGCATCGTTTTGAAGTATTTTTTTTTTTTTTTTTTGAGTCTTCAGTCTTCAGAAAGTATCAAAACCCGAAAGGATTTCAAGTGTAAACTTTTTTACTTAATGCTTACACACACAATAAAATGAAATTATATTTTAATTAACAAATTCTTTGAAAACTTTTTTTTCTACATAAAAAGCCTAATACTTGATCCGAACAAAAGTTGAAAAATTCTATTTCTTTTTGTTTTTTTTATATTAAATTTATACATTAATTAAAGAAAAAAAATACACACACACACGTACACTTTTTAATATATTCAACAAATATTTTCAACGTTCTTGTGGCAATTAAATTAAAGGCAATGTACGTGAAGAGCATTCATTCAAAACGGATTCAATCGGATGATAGGAAATTTTGAGAGACAGAATGAAATATGTCTGAAAATTGTTTAGATTTTACGCGAAATACCAAATACGAAATCATTGCATTACTGTGTAAACTGACTTTTTCATCTCCTTTACAGGCCATGTAGTTATTAATTAACATTGCATTCCATTTTTATTATCATGAGCTCTATCGGAATTCACGTGAATTATCAATAATCACTACTCGAGATTAATGTGGCGGCAATCTTAACTGACCAACTAATACTGAATACTTAAGAACGCTATGCTTCGCTATGACGCATCTTGAACACCCGTCTCACGCGTTCAATTCCAGCATATAATAAATGGCTTTTGCGCCATTAAGCGCCCAGTTAATTGAACAGCTTATGCTACTCTCAGCTTATTTTGATAGGTTCTAAAAAGTTTGATTTATTATACCCTATACCACTTGTCGTACAAGGTATATTAAGTTAGTCCCACCTTTTGTTATACCGATCGATACAGAATCATAAACTGAATTGATCCAATCTTGTGTGTCCGTCTACCCAGGTAAATTTGTGAGCAAGGTAGAGATCGCAACAAGTTTGATTTATTATATCCCCTACACCCCTTGTGGTATATTAAGTTAGTCCCACTTTTTGTTATAGCGATCGATTCAGAATCATAAACTGAATTGATCCAAGCTTGTCTGTCCGTCTATCCATGTAAATTTGTGAGCAAGGTACAGGTCGCAACAAATTTGATTTATTATATCCCCTACACCCCTTGTGGTATATTAAGTTAGTCCCACTTTTTGTTATACCGATCAATTCAGAATCATAAACTGAATAGCTTGTCTGTCCGTCTACCCAGGTAAATTTGTGATCAAAAGCTGCAGGTCGAAATTTTCGCGATATTTTGATGAAATTTACTTTCACCCAAGGACGAACGCTATTGAAAACAGTTCGGATCGGTCCAGTTTTTCGCTCACTCCCCAAATTTGAACCTCATGGGTACCTATTTCTTGGACCCACTCTAAATAAAATTTCTGATAGATGGTAAGACCTTCAGAAAAAATTTTAACTTTTTAATATTTTACGATGAAAATTGATCCTTAGTAGGAATTTAGCAAGAAAATTTAATAGGAACGAATATGTATCACATAGATCTATACTTTAGATCCTAACGTATATAGCGGTTATCATGAAAAGCAAGCTCCTATATGGAGAGAAAGTCTAGTTTTTAGTTTTTTAAAATGCAAACTGAGAAATAATAAAATTTTTAGGTAGTAAATTAAATTTGGATTATACCCTGCAATGTTTTGGATATCCTCTACTATGCGGGCTTTCATGGAAAATGTGCCTATGCATGAAAATATTGTGTAATTTTTGATGTATTATTACGAAAGCTACATCAGTCCATGTACAGTTTCGCAATGAAAGTACGAAGCTGATGGTTTGAACTACATACAGCGATACTTGACAGACTAAAACAACTCTACAGTAAACATATAAATTAAGAACATGTTTTGTCCAATAGCTCGCTTTGAATTTATTTATACAAAAGCTTAATTTTTTTTTTTTTTTTTTTTTTTTTTTTAGGTTATGTGAAAGATATTTTATTTCATTTCCTCGTTTCATCGTCAAGGGACAATGGACAACATCTCAGCAATATAAGTAAAGATTATTTGTTATAATCTAAGTGAAATCTGCCTCACAAAGATTGACTCGGTAATCGCGATTCTTACCTGCTTGACTACTTATACTCATTTCACGCTCGTTACAATCATTCAGATAAGCGGACAATTGAAGACCTTGTAAAAAAGATTGAAAAGATCGCCCTTTGAACTGGACAGGGTAACTGAATGGTACCTTCCCAACAACAACAATAAAAAATGTACAAGTAATCAAAGACGCGTATCAAATAGCGTTTACCCCGGATCGATGGCGTGAACATAGTCATCTCGGTGACTAACTTGGGTTAAATGACAAACTTTGAACATGTTGCGCATATATATAAATGCAAAAAGGTGACGTCACGTGCTACCTATATATAGCTTAAAAAGGCAAATGAGTTACGCAACTCGAGCGAAGGAAGCTGAAGCATGCCTCAAATGAATCATCCCATCCCTATCCGTGAATAAATGTGAAATCGACAATTAATGAATGAATATATATATATATATATATATATGTACGTATATAACGGTCATTATGCCGAACACGATGACCTTAGAGCGATTATAGCTTTGTTACTTGCCGCTGCCGCAGACTTTTATATTCTTTGAATTCATTTCACATTCGTTCGAAAATGAAAATTTTCAACTCACTTCAAGCACTCAAGCTGTGGCTATCTTGAATGAATAATTGACATTAAAGTTATTTATCAATAACTGTACTTTAATTTTAATTGATAAGACTATTTTCATTTATATAGTTATCACCGAAGATTGAATGCATATTCGTTTTGTCGAAACGTTTGCAACGCCGAAAAACATTACCATTGAAAATGGCCTAAATCGGCTTAAAATGTAACGTAAACGTGAGCTTTCGTGTTCTTCTATGCACATATCATAAACTACAAATCGATAAAACGATAATCGATAATCGATATATTGTGTTCAGATGATCGTGCAATAAGAGTACACAGAAATGGAAAAATCCACAAGCGACCGCGCCCAGCCAATGCTATAGGGCATCGATATCTTTTCTTCCGTCTGCCGTCTTTTTTTCTTGTTTGGAAGTTCATGGCGGTGGGTATGATATGAAAGCCATTCGATAAAAGCAGAGAATATAATTTTCTTAATACATTGAATAAGTTTTCAATAATGTTTGAAATTCATGGTTAATTGATAGAAAATAAAATTTATTACCCCTCGGCCGTTTAAGCGACCGTTAGTGTACAGTGCAATCGATACGAGAACATATAACACATACGCACACACACACTTTAAACCCCTATAATGTTCCAAAAGAATGTCTCATGTCATCACTTAAACCGATACATTGGGTCATATAAAGAGATTTTGCCGTTTTTTTCTTCCTTCCTTCCTTCCTTCCTTCCTTCTTCCTTCTTTCCTTCTTCCTTCCTTCCTTCTTCCTTCCTTCCTTCTTCCTTCATTCCTTCTTCCTTCCTTCCTTCTTCCTTCCTTCCTTCTGCAGCCCGCTCTTTTCAAATGATTTCAATCTGTCCCTGATAGCTTGTTTGTCGGTCTTGCTTCAGCAGTTACAAAATTTCATTGACTTTTCGGCCCGAGCGAGGTGCATCTTTGACATCGAAATTTCCGGAACGAAATCGAATCGAACCGCTCCTGGGTCCTTCGTACACTTCATAAAAAAAAAAAAACCATCACATAGCGCATTTCTTCAGATACTTCACTCGTTTTCAAATCAATATTAACTTTTTACACGAGCAAGGAGTTGGGAATCTTCGTAGATCTTCGTAAAAAATGTCACTTTTGTCACTTTTTAAGCACATGTTCGTTTGCGACAATCAGGTGAGTGGTGCCCGCTATATAGGCATTAACACCATCCTACAGAAGAAAATGCTTAAGTCTTTTTACATGACCCAATATATTTTCGAGTCGTTCTTTGCACCCCGCGACCGAAATGCTTTAATTTCTACAAAGTCGTCACACAATTGTATATTAATTCTATCGGGGAAACATAAAAATATTTGTTAAGAAATTCAGGTAAGTAGTAGTATTGAGTGAGCGATTGATTGATTCTTTATTATGCAAACATTTCAATACAATGCACTGTAAGTGCCTATGAGGAGATAACACGATATACATAAGCAAAAAAGAAAGAAAAACTGGTATGTAAAAAATGAACAACAACAACAACAACAGTAATACATGTTTCAGTATCTAAGAAATGTATTTATTACCTCTCCTGTATATACATAATCTGTCCCTCTCTCTCTCTCTCTCTCTCTCTCTCTCTCTCTCTCTTCTTATCTATTAATATCTAACACCTATTTATCATTGTTCTCGAACACCGATGAGCAAATAATGCATGCAAGGACACTACATAGCAATTACACACCTTCCCATTAAATACCCTACACCACTTTACCACCACTTCAAAAGAGTTATTCATACCACGACAGCGCTATATGGGGAGTTGTTGAGAAAAAATGTTTCTATCCCTGGATCAAAAGACATCGGTGGTGTACAGAAATTTCATTAAAATATCTTAAAAATTGCGACCTATATGTGAAACACAGGAATACCAGACCGGTAGACCGGAAGACTAGACTCGTTTAAATCAATGCGAAGTGATTCTTAACCGATTGGTATAATAAAAGATGGATCTATTTCAAGTCCTTTTGGGTGTTGCATAAATTCCCCCAAACTTAACATACCCTTCTACTAGTGGTATAGGTTATAAAAAAAAAAAAAAAAAAAAAAAATTATTTAGCTTTCCTTGCATCTTCGTCTCCTAAAACAAGAGAAAAGAACAAAACCCATTTACTTTTGTTGTTGTTGTTGGGTCTCGAAAACGCAAAGTAGTCAGACTTGCGATCGTTTCATTTAAATATATATGATAAGTGTATAGGCTGGCTCTCGTTTGATGTAAGCTCGGCTCAATCTTTATTCCATAGAGTATCTCTCAAGAACCTGTTGAACCTGTTGATGATTTCATATTTTCCAGAGGCGAAAAGTAATGCGACAACGGCAGATAATACGGGTCGTCGGGGAGAGCTAAGGTTCAACTATCCAGCACCTATGTTTCTTGGCTATTAGGCTTGTTACGGAAAAAGTGCTAAGATAATTGGCTTCGGAAGGTGAAAAATTGTATCGGCGGTTAGGGAACACTTTTCTGACACAACAAAAAACAACAAATTCGATTTAGTCCGCATATTTAATTAAGGGTCCACTACCAAATGGTAGGCGATACTCAATTGCTATACAGCTATAAACATTCGTACATACATATTGGAAGCCATAGGGTGCACATATTTATTATTATATTTCCGTATGCTTCGATAGAGCTTCTCTAACCTAAATGAATATCACGCTTGCACACTTCGCTGCATTTATGTATAGAGGGGCTTTTAGGTAGTTTAAGCTATAAACTAGTGACGGTACCATGGACTAACTGAATGGAAGTCCCATAAGAGTTTTACATTTTTTCCAATGGGAAGCGAGAACGTTCTCCTCTTAATTGGAGGCAAAGAAATCAAAAATAACATTAAACAGACGACGGGCCACATATGTCTTCTACTGTGTGTTTGCTCGAAATTCTGAAAATCTTACTATACGCAGTAAATGTTATAGTTGAAGGTAAGCGGAAAAGCTTTACAAGTTTTTCAAGAGTCGTGGGCTACGCTCATACGTGCTTTCATCTGATTTGAATGACAAGAACGTATACGATTTTAGGCCGAAATAAAAAAAAAAAAAGCAAACAAAACAAACAAAAATTATGCAAACGCGTGATTTCAATAAATTAACAAACGGCAGACAGACGGACAAGGAAATGTTGATAAACGCTGATCTCCAAATATACGATTTTTGAACTTTCTTTTTTGTATACGCAAGAAGAAGAAGAAGCAGACGAAGAAGAAATCTTACGGTATGAGGTTGCTTTTCTTAGGCCGGTCGGTCAGACACATCTCAGAAAGCGCTAAAGATGAATTTGTTTATAAAAACCTGTTAGAAATTCTAATGTTAGATGAAAATCGAATTTCAATACGATAATGAACCGAAATATTCACAGGAAGTCAAGTCAATCTCCCGACCTCAGCCCTATTGAGAACGTTTGGGCAGGACTAAAGTGTCATGTCAAAAAAAATTGCGGGAAACTATTCTGAAGATATAGTATAATAGCTCTATAGACCTCTCTTTATAGACCCGCGATAATTCGAACCATTTCATATATGCCTATAAAAGTCGCAGTTGTTCTTATAAAAAATAGTAAGTAAGTTACACCGACTACCGACTGTCTGACTTGATTTCTTTAAAAAAGGTTTATCCGCTTACACCCACAAAATATTGCATTATTTCCAAGCTTTGGTATATACACCCACATACCTATTTTCTATTTTTGAACTGGAACTCTTTTAGGCTTCTATTCATACGTCTGTTCTGTTCATCATTGTAAAAGTATTTTTAAATACCGAATAAAAATTCTCCTACTTTACTAAATCAATAAAAAATATAAGATGAGAAAGAGTACCCATCGCTAACATAGAATGACGCACCCATACCCATACCTATCTTTCTCTTCACTCCTCTGCATTTACATATAATTTCTATTATATCGAACAATATTTTTTGAAGATTTAAGTAGATCGAGTTCTATGTCAAGATAAACAACAACTATTCCGCTTAATTAGTTAGATAGCGCCGCTGAATTCTGGTGTATGATGAATAATGAATATGTTCGGGTGACTGTTAGCGTCGACGATAAAGTGGAATATCCGTGACGTAGTTAAGTGTAGTTGGTCCAAACAAACGAATTCGTCGCTAGAGAATGCTATCCATAAGATGAAGCGGATTATGCCAAGAGTCATAGCGTCGTGATTTTCAGCATGACATTGGTTCGGTCACATATGACGCAATACGGCAGAACTGAACTAAACAATAATGTCAATCTGTATTTGCTTGCCTTCGATTCTTATAATGATATTTAAATAATGAGCCGACAGCCTGAAAAGACCGGTCGACCTTTTGGCACAAAAGCTGTATGCAAACAGAACATGATGAAAAATACATGTGTGTGTAATGGGCCTGATGGCCGCTAATTTAAATAAGGTATTTTATATGGGTCGCCTTCTGGCGCGAGAAGCCTGACTTTAGGATTGATTTTTACACCTAATGAATAAAACTCGAATATTTCCCCTCTTGTTACAGATTTTTAGCGAGGTGTTCCTTGCTGTGCTTGCTTTGTAGGATCGATTTCGATGATTTTAGAAATTTCGAATGCTTGTCGCTTCATTTGTACTGCATTTTTTTGCAAAATTCCTATCTATCGTGTTTTAATTATAAAAAAATCTTGAAAAATCTTTGAGTGAAATTAATTTTTAAACTTTGTTTAAAAACTGAAGATTAAAAGACCTCTTTACCGTGATTATCTATCTCAAGATGTGTAGTGTATATGTCATTCAAACTGATATATATCTGACTAATCATCCCGGTGAAGGGTGTTTTTTTTTTTTTTTTTTTTTTTTTTAAGATTAATTTTTAAACTTTGTTTAAAAACTGAAGATTAAAAGACCTCTTTACCGTGATTATCTATCCCAAGATGTGTAGTGTGTATGTCATCCAAACTGATATATATCTGACCTATCATCCCGGTGAAGGGTGTTTTTTTTTTTTTTTTTTTTTTTTTTAAGATTAATTTTTAAACTTTGTTTAAAAACTGAAGATTAAAAGATCTCTTTACAGTGATTATCTATCCCAAGATGCGTAGTGTGTATGTCATTTAAACTGATATATATCTGACCTATCATCCCGGTGAAGGGTGTTTTTTTT
>KK502408.1:3072735-3126738 GCA_000688735.1 Glossina austeni
TCGAAGTTGACCGATGTTAGCAGTCGTAACATCGCCCAGGAGCTAAAAATCGACCATAAAATAGTTTTAAATCATTTACACAAAGCTGGATTCAAAAAGAAGCAAAAGAAGAAGACGAAATAATGGATTTCTTTTTCCCCAACCTAATATATTTTATGTCTTTCTTCGATCTATTATAATAATAATCAGACGATTAAATCAATCGAATATGCCGTTGAAAATAAAGAGGAAATAATAAAATTTCAAAGCTTGCCTATCATTTCCATCACTACCATCATCATCAATACCACCAACACCACCAACAATAATAATAACAAGTATTCTATGCATAATGAACTCACCGCTATTGCCCTTGCATGGAGGTATTAATATACATTAACTACCAGCGCTTTATATGCGTACGAAGACAAAAACATTTAACAATTTACATATAAACACACACCCACATATCCCACATAAATATATATATATCAATATATATACTGCTTTACTTGATTTCGATTGACAAGTGCATGAATGGATATGAACGATAGGTTAGGATAGCTATTTCCACCGTTATTACATCCACCGTTAGCAGGATCTATTAATTTTATTATTCCGTTTCCAGTACACACATACACACACACACACACACACACAACTAAATATGGACTGTACCACTAAAATCTGAATAATGTTTTCCTTCTTTCGATCTATAGATGATGAAGTGAGGAAATACATTAAAGCTAAGAATAATGGAAAATATATTTCAATCATTTTATTATTTTGCACTCAGGTACACTCAGGATTCTGATAACAACTTATAGTTAGCTCCTAAAAGACTCTTCTTATTTCGAAACTATTGCATATTCAGACAAAAAATTGATGCCAGTACATAGGAGGTGCACGCAATCGCATTATGCGTTACGCTATCTAATTTCCAAAGCTAATCTAAAATATTTAAGATTCAAAATTTAAGATAACAATAGACGAGCACAGAAAGATATGCGTATACAGATTCATAATCTTGTACGGATTGGAAATTTCTCCACATTTTGGGGGAATGTCCGTCATATGATTCGATGGATGGACATAGGGACAGAATATCGATTCAGAATCTTATCGAGAACAAAAATTAATATACTTTTATGGGTATCGGACCTTTGGATCACTTTCGAATCACTAATTTGTCAAGAACTGACAATACTTATATACTGACTGACTATACCTATATACTGACTATACTTATATACAGTATATACAACAAGTAAGAAAGTTATATTCGTCGAGGTCCGAATCTTCGCATACTCACCACTATACATTACATACATTCTACTCTTCAAGTTCTTTGATGTGATACCCATATCGCTGGTATTATTAAGAAAAAATTATTCCAACAAGTCGGGGTTCTTCTCTAACCAATTTGGCCCATTTTCAATACCAATTTGCGTGCAAGAAGTCGATATCTTCATTTTTGAAACCAGGAGAGTGCCAACAACAAAACATACCATACTATACAAACACACAGACGGACAGACATGGCTAAATCAATTCAGAATTTCGCGATGATCAAGAGTATAAATACTTTATAGGGTCTCTGATGATTCCTTTTGGGTGGAAATGCGTATATGCCCACCTTACAGTAGTGGGTATAAAAGAGAAATTGATTGAAGCCATTTTCCACACGCAAAGTAAACATCAATGATATGAAATTGTTCATCACGGACCTCTCACGGAATTTTATGGAAATTTGATATTCTTCACTGGAAGAACAAAACAATTAAAGGACCGTGAAAAACTTCTCGAAGCAATTTTGAACAGCTTATCAGTTGACGCATCAACTGTTTGTAGACGTTTACATGCGACGGGAGAGGTTCAACGGCCATACAATACGTATTGACTGAAAATGCCTTTTTGGCTGCTTGTTACAAGATTTGTGCAGAATACACTGTTGCAGCTCGAATGGGAAGTTCTGCCGCATCCACGATTCTGGCCAGACATGGCGCCTCCTGAGTACCCCTTGTTCAGCATGGCTTCGCTAGCATGCTGATCCGCAAAGTTGGAGAAGTGCGAAGAAGTGGTGGATGGGTGGTTCGCTGTCAATCCAATACAAGTCCTTTCGACATGTTATCGCCATCTTGCCAAAAATATTATAAAATGTTGTAGAAAATGATGGAACCGATTTCGGTTAACAACATCCAATGTATATGAATTTTTCTCAAAAAAAAAAAAAAAATGATCAAAACTTTTGCAAACACCGAATATATTTTCGATTAAGTGACGAACCTTAATAAGACAAAATTTTATGAATATCCAGATATGCCAGATAGAAAAGTTTCCCCGTATCATTTCAATTGACAAGTGAAGAACTTCTACGCACGCGTTAATGTTCACTTCGTTCAGTTCGTCGTTCTTTCTTTTCCACTATTTTCGTTCAAATTAAATAACGCTTTCTAATATTTTCTAACATTAATTTTGTACTTTAACCGTTGCTTTTATAACAGCAGGAAATAATAAAAAAAAAAAAAATATAATAATAATAATAATAATAAAGCGAGACTTAATTACAAAGGCACATGCACACCTATTACACACATACAGATCGATACAACATGCAAGTATATTATAGAAGTTAACTTTGTAACTAATATTTTTAAAATGATTAACAAATCAATAGAAATAGTAATACACACACACACACATACACACACGAACGAAGCAGGTTTGATTTATTAAAATAGTAAAATAAACATTTCACTGGGCCCCCTTAATTGCACTATGATACCCACCAACCACTGAAGGATGGGGACTATACTCGTTTTGTCATAATGTTTGCAACACTCAAGAAGAAGCTTCAGAGATCGTACCCTATAAAATATATATCTTGATCAGCATCAAATTCTGAATTCTAATTCAGACATATCCGTCCGTCCGTCTGCGTGTCTGTGTAGAGTGTGTGTTGTTGACACGCTCCTGAAGATATTGACTTCAAATTTGGTACAAACATTGAAAGCTTTTGCAAGCAGCTTGGCATTAAAGATGGGTCAAATTAATCAAAGCACAAACGCGCTGTGAAGCGTAAAATGAACGCAACTCCCTTTTTCTAAACAAACATTTGGCGGGCTTTTTATTCATTACCCATAAATCATATAAGTTAGAAGACTGAAATTTTCACACACATTTACTTTACGAAGAACGCTTCTCTTTATGTGCAAAAATGGAAGAAGAATGTGGGCCTTGCCCACAAAAAGTCAAGAGCGATTAAATTTTCTTTTTTTTCCATTTTTCGGACATTTTCTGCTTATTATTAAATAAGATAAACAAGACGGAATGTTTAAAATTATTTTCTACATCCCTCAGATGAAGATATATTATCGGCCTAAAAATGCCTTAATTCTGAAATGAATGTCGTGGACACGACAGTTTGATGGATTAATTTTTTCTTAATAATACCAAAGATATGGATATCAAATAAAAGGACTTCGAATGCGAGAATGCGACATGATGTGTTAATTGTGCTGGAGGTCAAGATAAAGTGGACAAATTTTTCTCGAAAAATACCGCCCATATGGGCGTCACGTAGCACAAGCTTCAAGAGTATAACACGAAAAATTGATGTTAAATTTAAATGAATTATGGTAGACGTCGCGATGGTGGTAGATTAATTCTTCTTCTTCTTCTTAATAATAATACCTTTTAGCGAGGCAAAACATTAAGGATAAATTTTATCCTATTGATTTCTTTTCTTTTTTTTAACAATAAATAAAAGCATGAGTCGTCAAGGATTTTAATGGTGATGAGTACGCGGGATTCGATCCCAGCCGACTATAACTTTCTTACCTGTTTTTAATTTCTAATATGTGCAATTATGTCGTTCTTTATTAAATGCAATTCCTAATACATTCAAAAGATGACATATACATATGCATTTTACGCGATTAATATCTATAGTAATTGTGTGAGTGACTCCGAATCAAACTAATTACGATTCATTGGTATGTTCGGCTTTCTAACGGCTATAAAAGTTGAGATAAAAAATGGAAACATTGTAAAAATATTTTAAGTCGCCCCTTCTCACCCCAAGAGTACAAAGGGCGCAAAAAAGCCTACATACGTAGAATGATCAGAATTGTGCGCGAAATAATTTTTGGTTTTTTTTTTTTTTAATTACACAACGGACGTATTACTTGCGCTGGCACTTCGGCTAGACAACTTAAAAAAAAAAAAAAAACAACAAATGAAAGCGCTATAGTCGGTCTAGGATGATCATTAAATACCCTACACCATATTGTCTAACACAATTCGTATTTTTACCATAGAACACAAAAACTATACCCTGTGTTTATAGGAACATACTATTATGGGACTGTGTATTAAATATTATACCTCTCCGCAAACGAAGTCTTGCGTTCCGTTAGAACGGTTGTGTTCAAGAAGTTCAAAAATTGAGATACTTTTTATATATCATTTTTTATGTCAAATTACTGTTATGTGTTAATTTTCGTCATAACATATTATTTTAGATTTTTCTGCCTTATAAAGAACCGATTTCCTTAAATAAGGGGGCATCCAAACAATAGGTCGAGATGGTCCAAATTTGGTATATTTAATTTTTTTTATGTTTAATTAACTATTGTGATGTAAGTTTCATCATGAAGCATTAAAAATCATACCTTTTTGTCATACGAACTTTAGTGATCGTTATATGAGAGGATGTACAAAAATTTGTCCCAGCCTGTCCAAAGTCTTCATACCAATTTAGAATGACGCAATACTACTACTTATGACACTTTTATCGACTTTTCAGAGGGACGGTCAAAAAAGTGCACTGTTCCAAACCATTTTCAATAGCGCTCATCACTATACGAAATTTCATGCAAATAACTTAAAAATTGCGCCCTGCAGCTTGAACAGAAGTTTACATGAACAAATGGACGGACGGACTTAGACCGATTCAGATTATGATTCTGAATCGATTGGTATAATAAAAGGCAGGTCTATCCTAAATCCTTCTGCATGTTACATACGTCCGTAGTAACTTAATATACCCTATATCACAAGCGGTGTAGGCGGCAAGGGGTAAATACCTCAATAGGCTGACCAATTTTACACAAGATACCTATATAGTTCAATTAACTTTATTTCCCTTCGAAGAGTTGTCATCCATCATCAGTTTCATTTAAAAAAAAAGAAAAAAAAAGATCCGAAAATTTATTGCATTATTTTAACGGTATGCGAATGTAAGTTGCATCAAAAGCTATACAGATTGATTAGTAGTCATAACCGTTCATTATTATTACTGTTATCGCTATTATTTAAAATTTGATCTTTTCTTTCTCCTTCTGACCTTCTTCCTGAACTTTCTATGAAAGTGTGTTCATAAATTGTATTATTTGCTAAATAGAACTGTGGCATAATAAAAACATACAAGTGCCATCTAGTCAATTGTAAGCACAGCTATGTAAATGAATATATGTATGCGAGCGCATCACAATGAACTTAATAATAAATAATATCAAAATAAAAACAAGTGAACACACCGACAAATGCTGGAATGTACACCGAAGCGATTTTATCACATACGAAAATTATAGTACAGAGGAACTACCACCACAAATATATATAGCAACAGTAGCAAACAGTAAGAGCCTCTTTTAACGGCAAATAAAACCAAATCAAACTATTAACATACAAAAAAAATATGTACAGAAATGCAGACATACAAATTTAGTTCTTTTTTTTTTTTTTTACACGAGGGCTGAATGATAAGAGAGACAATTGCATTAATGTGAATGCATTTCGAGATGACCGTTCAGACCAGATCTCTTCCTTTAGAACTTCACAAATGTAAGTAACGAAATTTTGATAAATCGCTTATACTGCAGAAGTGTGACAAAATATTAAATGTGCCCGGGAAAAGAATAATAATCAGGGATTTTGCTAAATGCATTAATATTCTGGGGCTAAAGTAAGTAAGTGTAGTAAGGAGTAGTAGTGAGCAAAAGTCGTGTCCGTTTTAAGGCAAATTCTTGGCAGCCGCCATCTTGTTTAATAGAAACCATCTGATCCCGTATTGGCTGACTAATCCAGACGTTTTGTAAGAAACCATTAGAGACACTTGTTTATAACAAATTTAAATACTGCCTGTTTCCGGGATAATGCACGTACATGAGAGTCTTTTTTTTTTTTGCATAGCGACCCTGGGCGCGAACAGCCCGCTTGGAAGCGGGTTACGCTTTTCACAATGATTTATAGTCATCAACTATAAACACGATGCCAACTATTCACCATTAGCTTTCTAATTCCGTTTTTGCGTCTAGAAGAGTTTTAACAGTAGACAACAAGTCCGGCAGATATGTTTAATGATTATTTTTAGTACGTGAACTCGTAAAAAATATATAAAATGCAGTTCACACCCGCCTTCTTCTTTAAGTCAAATATTTATTATACGGCCCTCGTAACATGCATAGAGTATTATAACAACTTATTAGACTAAGATCATATACAGAAATCAGTTTTGTTTCTATTATATTACACCGAGTATGTAAACACTACAACTACAACTTCGTATATGCATTCAAGTATAGGGTGACGTACTAAAAGTATGACTAAACGAAATTTTTTTAAAGACAATTCAAATGATTAGGTGGAATTCAATTAATAACTGGAAATTTTTCCTTAGCACAAATATTAAAATACGGGAGAAATTCTGACAAATTTAAATTAACATGAATTTTTCATTTTATTTATTTATACAGACAGGAAAAAGACTATCGCTCTACAGGTAATAGACGACACATGGAACTGTTGCGTAGAATTCATATGGCAAACATCGAAAAGGTTGGCAATAAGGATATGGTCCAGTTTTTAATAGACTAAACTTGGTGTCAAGGTTGATATTGGTGCCAAAAGAAGCAATGACGATGTAAAAACAAAAAAAAATGTAAAGACAAATGTCTAAATGTGCAGTTATTATTTATCTACCATTAACCAACACTGCTATGCTCTTTTTTTTCGCACATTTTTATTTGCATATTCTGCGCATATTATATTAGTCTAGTTGCGGTTGTATGTTTGCTAAATCATCTGCGTTCATTTCATCGATATTTTTTATTTATTGCCAATTATAAATATAGTCTAGTATAAGTTAGAATAGTCTATATATTAGAATCTTTTTTTCCGATAAGAAATGGTGTCAAACTTATATGTATATATATATATATATATATATATATTATATATAGGTATTACCACCTCCCACCGATAATATTGTTTAACTTGTAAATTTTAATGCATAGATTAGGGAACCGTTAATGACCCGTGTATGTTTGCGCTGTATTTTTTACATCTATTTTCACCTTCCTCTTTTGCATAGTTTATTTTTTACTTCACTTCATTTTTGACGTTTTATTTATTTTATATGCAAATTAATTATTATAAAAATAATGATGCTGGCGAATGAAGATTATGGACGGTGTCGTCCGCATTTAATGCGTATAGGTGTGTGTAAAGCTCATAAAAAGACGGTACAACGGTACCGACTAGGCTACTGGCACAAAAATTTTACTTTATTCTTTATTTCGTTTTTATGAAAAATTTTTATTGTCCACTTATTTTTTCGTTCAAAACACTTACTCTCATCAATTGCTGTTGTTTCGCTTGTATGAAATTTATAAGCAATTAAAAGAAATGGTATAACCCCGATTGATATAGCACCGAGTTTCGCCATTTTATTTCAACTGAGTTGAAAGAAAGAAAATTTTAAAATCAAAGGAAAATTACTTCTAACAATTAGGGCTGCCAAGTTACGGTTACAATTAAAATGAAGGCAAAAAGTGATTGTGTAAATTCAATAACCTAATAATTTATATTAAAGTAATGAAGAAAAAAAACCTTTCCGATCGAAATTATAAATTATTATTTTACATTAGTCGGTTTATTTGACTAAAAGAAAACAAACGAGCATAATAAAGATGCAAAAAAATGAAAAAAATTCCTTACGTATCTTGCACTGAAACTAACTTCGCATCATTACATAAACCTTCTTAGTCTTTGGCTGGAATATAATATGTAGTCTATAACTTATATGTTGTTACAGACTCCAAAATTAATATGTTCTTACATGTGTGTATATATATTTAATAATTTATTAACTATTTAATTCCTAGAGTAGCAGCAATTCCGTGAGTCATTCAATAGATTAGAACTATACATTTGTGTCATATCTAATTTGTTCCTCTTCTATGAGAAAAATTTTGTTATCTTGACGGGCACATATGCGAAACTAATATTCTTAACAACAATTTTCACAGAAGCTAAATATCGTAACTTTAAAAATACGCAATAAAATACATATAATATGAAAACATAAATTAGATTTTGCTTGAAAAAAGCCAGGAAATTTTCGAAAAGTGCAAAAGTTTCCAATACATTCGAATTTTTACATTACACATATTAGAATTGTCTTCATATATGGACAAATTGCATTTAGGTGTTTATGCACTATATTTGAATGCAAAATACTGTCTAGATTGTCTACCACTGAAACGATGCGAGAAGATGTCGTTCATATGCGATATTTGTAATTATTTTTTGTACAATTTTCGAAACGTCTCCTTAAGTCAGGTTCTGAGTTCTAATTTAAATTCACTCAAGGTGTGAGAACTTTGTTGTTGCTTATTATAAGTTTCACAATTAAAACGTAGATTATAAATAAATCTAAATATAATCTAAAATATATAAAATATATATATATACATATACGTATGTGTGTGTAATACATATATAACTGACATCTAAAATAATTCCGTAATAACTTACTTTTAATTTGCTTCACTTTTTAAAGCTGCGCTTTTACAGTATTTAATTAATTCCAAAATATAAACTTAAGCTGCTTACTGTCTTGTATCAGTGTATCAGCAGTAGTTACGAATGCATCATCAAAGTATGGCAAGTGGATCTAACTTTACTTTGCAATCGTTGTGTTTTTTATCAGAGGTTTATAGTCATTATATATTTTGATTTCGTGAAAATGAAAATTAAAATTAAAAATGTTTTTTGTGCTATTTCCGTTAGATATATCAAATACTTGCACATTTGAATTATTGCTGTCAAACGCAGTAAAAATAACGGCTCCATTTTAGTGCATAAATAATTGTTTGACAAAAATCATAGTTTCTTCGTTGAATGCAAAGTAATTTGATTACAATTCCTAGCTGGCAGTACTGTATGATTCAACTATAAGAAAAAGCGGCTGATATATTTCTAGAAATTGAATACAGTAAACAAAATATCTGATAATGGCGGTAAATATTTTCGAAAAAATATTAATATGCAAATTGAAGGGGAATTGTCTTACAGATATATGGTTAAGATGGTTAAGACAAAATCCGAAAGTCTGAAATCTAATAATAACAATAAAATGAAAGCACCTGTTGCCGATGATAATATTTAGAGTTAATAAGAATGAAGGACGAAACCGCAATAAAAATCTTCATAATCAATGGGGAAAAAACAAACATTGATAAAAGAAATATCGCTTTCTGTCAATTCTAATCACGTTATATTAGTTAATGAATGTGAAAAACGAGTTATCATCGCGAGTGACACAATTATTTTAGTCTATTTATTTTTCCGGGTGTTATTAATTTTTATATGATTTTAACATCTAAAAAAATTAAATACAAAGCAAATTTCTAATTGAGGGTATGTTACGTTTAAGAAAATTGTTTGCTCTAAAAGTTTAGATGTCATATTTTAGATGTCAATTTAGATAAGAATGCAAGATTTAACTGTACATAAATACATGTCTTTCCATGTGGGATTTTTTATAGGTTTGTAAAGAGGTTGAATAATAGAATTATTTCATATTTTTGTGTACTACGGCAACACAGAATAAACTCTCTGAACTATTCTATATTATTTTTCTTACCGCGTTCAGGTGCGCTGGCAACTTTACAAAAAATCTCGCCATTTTGTTTTGCAAATTTCACCACTTGGGTGCATAGAAAAATTTCGGACAAGGTTTTTCAAGAAGCACGAACAAAAAAGTCATAAATAGACTTCTTAATCAATGCGATAAAATATATTTATAAAAAAATATTTGCCAATTTGAATACATTTAAAATAAATCAAAAGCGTGTAAAATGTGATGCAAAATTAGAAAAATTAAACGGCATTTTAATTGCATACGACGGGTGTTGGGTGAAGAAAAAAAAAATTGGTATATATGTATGTGTGCAGAAAAAATGTCTGCGCCTTTGGTGTGGTGAGAAGAACAAGTTACAGAAAAGTTTGTTATAATAAAAACAAATCGTCGGTTTGACGGTGGTATTTGATTGGTGTCGTAAGGAATCGTGTTGTTTTTCCAACTTCCCCGAGTTGATTGCATTTCTTCCTTTCATGTACGGGGGATTCTTATTGAAAATTCAATAAAATTTGTGCAAATTTTAGGCGACAACAACACAAACCAGTGATTTGAAAAAGTAAATTACGGAATTACATGGTTGACAAATATATATTACCTATCTTCTCTCTACGGCGCATATGCCTGATTAAAGTAATGTAAGTTACATAAATAAATAGCCAAACATGTATCGCTGACTATAGTCCAGAGTACGATGAATCAAATGTGATCAAATGTTAAAAAATTTGTAATTGTATGCACATAAATAAAGAAAAACACGTCCAAGTGTCAGAAATGATAAATGAAATGGAGTCTCGATTAAGGCGAGATGTTAAGTCTGGTAATGAAAAAGGCTATTGGCATCTAAGATGCGACGGACAGCAAAAAAAATGAAAAGTGAAAATCTAATTAATATTAACGTGGGAATTATTTGAAAAAATGAAAACTACCGAAAAACAAAGGAAATTGATATGTGAAGCGCACTGATTTTCTCTCATTCATTTCATGTAGTGTTTTCTAAAAGGGGAAGTGTAAAGCATTGCAAATGCTTTTTTTTTTTTTTTTGATACCACTTGGCTAATAAGACTTTACATGTTTTATTAAAATCTTATTTTACAATTAAAAACATAATAACGACTTAGCGAACATCATATTACATCCACAGTCATGAAGTTCTTCGTAAAATTTGGTAACACTATTTTCTTCTAATTCGAAACAGAAACCAGAGATATATTTAATATAATAAGAAGAGAATGCAATCATGAGAGTATTGCACTTTGTAAAAAATTATGCAAAAAAGAGCATCGACACTTCGAAAAACGGCCGTGATTTTAACAAGTACAAAAATCTATTTCCCACCATAATTTTTTATGTTAGTACGAATTTATTGATTTTATTACAATTCCTAATAATAATTTTAAATTAAAACTTGAAAACTGTATAATGAGGAGTTTATTTTGTTTATTTCAACTGCAATTCTCTTGTTTGTGTTGGTCAGATGTATAATTATAAACAGATGATGAGATATTTCAGTGTTTTTTTTTTTTTTTTTTTTGTGAAATTTGTGTAAACAAACAATTGTTGAAAAACAGTTTGTGCTTTAGTATTTTTCGTTGCCAACAATACTTCCAATATTTCTCAATCTCGCACTTCGGTAAAGAAGAAAGAATAAAATATTGAGAGAGATGCGTATAAAGATTGCCGGGACTCGTGGTTGCGTATAAATATTGCCTGGATTTGTTGTTTCGTCCTCTTTAGGCGGCGTTTTATAGTTTTATGCAACACCTACGGAATTTTACATCGTTGTGCGCTAAATTTAAAGGCAAAATAATACATTCTATGTTGTACATTACGGCATTTTACAACGCTTTTGAAACTTATTTTTTGTAAAAATATGTAATATGAACCTGAGGATAATTTTTTAAGACCAGGAAAGGAATCCTCTTTTTCATCCTAGTACATTAATTCCCTCTTAAATCAAATGCACTAAAGAAAATTATTGCCTTTTATTATGAACAATATAAAATAGACAAAAACGTTTTAATTAAAGCAGGGTAAGAGTCTTCATGATGACATATTAAATGCATAGACATATTTGATTTAATTTAGTCCTTCGTTAGATGATTGTGGTTTCAAAGGCATCATAATGCAAAATTTGTTCTACAAGGCGTATTCACAGGTGTGTTCGTCAATTTTGACTACCTAATGATGGTCAAACAAATTTTTGATTGTATCGCATTCCTTGCCTTTACAATGGTCGTCTCCCAACCAGCTTATCGTTTTCACAAAAATAATTCAAATTTTATATTAACTCATAATCTTTCCCAGGATGATAGAGCTCTAGCTATCGGCATCTATTTTAATGGCTTTCTCAATTAAACTGCTTCACGGGAAATTTTGTATCTAGAGTTGTAAAATTTTACAAAATTTTCAAGCAATCAATCTGGGTTGTGGTCCTTTAATCCTCTTGCAATGTTTTAAAATTGCATTATTCAAACAATATTCCTCATGACACCAGAATTTTAAACGTATAAAGAACCAAAGCCAAATCAGGATGGATACCTATAAACATTTATTTATTTTATATTTAGCTATCAATGAAGAATAAGTATTTTTTCGTCTTAAATACTAAAAATTGATATGGAGGCAGTGGAGGAATGGATGGAAACTCGGTTTTTCTAACTTGATTTGAAAATTTCTTGAAGAAAAGGGATGAAAACTTTAAAATAATTTAACGGATTAATATGTTCTACAGTAGATGCTGTTCTGGAATTGTACTTTGTTCACTCTGTCCAGATATCCGTGATGAAAAGGGCGACGTTTACAATTCAAAAAAGATGTATCCTTCAACGATTACTTCGGGAATTCTCCTTTGCTTCACGAGATTAAATAAAATATCGTTCCAATATAAATACATGACGCCATTGTAACATGGTATGCAATTGCAACATAACACGTGGAGAGGTCCAACATAACATACTGGCAGAAATCTGCTTAGAATAGAAAACGTATTACGTAATCAAAACTAAAAAATTAAACTTACTTTTTGAATTTAGTTTGTATTTGAATACAGTGGCGCATTAAAAGTGGGCAGGAATTTCGAGAATTAAATTCTGGTTTGAAAAAATATAAATTAAACTAAACGCAAAAAGGGACATTCCTTAGTTTAGGTACAATCAGCCGATTCGAGCGCTCATCGGCATTCACGCTTGCACTTGTAATCTTCTCCTCGACATTTCTCCAATATTTGCTTTTAATAATAATCCACAAAGCGTCTACCGCGTTCTTTTTTTAAAAAGCATTAAGGCACAAGCGTTATATTGTTTTAAGGGGTCAAACTAATTTTGTGCAAAGGACGTGTCGTACGAAGAAAATCTCAGAGGTGGTATCATCGTAAAAGTCCATCGCATACGCTTAAGAGAGAAGAGATTGAATGCTTTCTGCTGAAGTATTATTTTGAAATATGTATAAAAATAATTTCCAATTCGCTGCAATTAATTGCGTTTTAGGAATTCATGTCCTCGATGTATGAAGTTCATCTGGTGTCTGGTGTCTTTTATTATCTGCCTTGCTGCTTCCAACTGCACAACATAGAATTAATGGTTACAATCCGATGTTTTTGTTTACTTTCTGCTCAAACGTCAAAACTGTCGTATCTGCAGCTTGAATATGTGATATGAAATGCGAGGCAAAACAGCTGTTGAGGCCAACAACAAAAAAAAATTCATTGAAAACTTTTTCAATTACTTTTGTTATACACACGCACACGCACTTACGAAACTTGTAAAATTGCAAAAAAAAAAAAAAAAAAAAAAAAACAAACTTCTTGCACTTAATTTGAAAGTGTTAAATTATAATTACGAAAAAAAAAAAAAGAATACATTATGGAGTTTATTTGTGATATTTTAACTTAAAGACTATACCCGATACGGACTCGGCGGCCGCACCCAAAAAAAAAAAAATAAATAAAAAAAAAAAAAAAAAAAAAAAAAAAAAAAAAAAGAAACAAAATAAAGAAATATACTTAACTGTATGTTGTGGTAAAGGAAAAATCGAAAAACTCACGCAATAAACATTGATTCACACAATTTCGTGGTACCTTTTCACCCATTAAAGTACATTTGCAGTGACTGACTTACTGAGCTTACCGAACATTATGAATGATAAATTAAGACAAGAATAACTTGTTTGTTCACATTTTTTTGAATAATGTTATAGTGTATATGTACCCATTTCTCTCGTTATCTTGTTTATTGTATTACGAGTTTAAAGGGTTGATTATAGTTTGCATTTAATTTATAATTTTAATTTTTTTTTTTTTTTTAATTCTCAGGTGTGCCCCGTATATTCTCAAACAATTGCAGACGTTTAAAAGAGAAGTGGTTAATATTTAAATGACTGAGTTTTATGTATTTATAACACATTATTATTATGTACATTGGGAACGTAAAACTCGTTTAATATTAGGAATCAAATGAAGCATTAATGACGTTTTCGCGGACTATTTCTCAGAAAACAAACTACTGGGAAAGTTTTATTGGGCTTGGATACTCACAGTACACGGTTAACTTAATTTCCAAGCAAAGCTAAGTTTATTGCAAAAAAAAAAAAAAAAAAAAAAAAAAAAAAAAAAAAAAGAAAAACAACAAGAAGAAAAAAAAAAACGTGCCAGAATCCCTTTTCCTCAACACGTTTGACGTTTAAACTGAAATCGATGATGGAAGACTTTGTTTTTTTCTTTCCAATTTTTGGAGAGTTCGATCAAGGTTTTATATTGATAAAGTAAAATATAGATTTTAGTCAACTGTATTTGTCCATAGTGCGAACACTACACTACATTCACGAGCGAATGGACGGCTATAGACAACACTTACGTCAACTTATTAACACTTTCACATGCAGTTTGTGCATAAATGCATCGGATTTTTTCCCCCCTCCCCCTATAAATACTTTGCTTAAAGAGAACGATGTACTTGTTTTAAATGTTTCCCAAATGCTTCCATGCAAATGCGGTTCATATTAAAAGCTATGGAATGTGCATTAGAATTTCGTGTACATTTTGTAAAGAGAGAGAGAGAGAGAGGAGAATGTCGAGACTAGATTAGGAGTTTAGTTAAAGAAGGACATTTTTTACAGTCAGATGAGGCCATTTCATCACCATTTTAAGGGTATTCTGTGACAATTTTTCCTCTTCAATGTAATCACGGGCAACGATACATCGAATGCGGTATCTTCAGTTGCTTTAAGCGGTTTTTTAACGTACATAGTTTGTATGTATCGTTACGTTATGTTATTAAAAACAAAATTATACAAAAATATTTGTCTTGAGTTGAAAATTGGATTTACTGCACCATTTATATGCGCCTCAAGGAAACCTATTAAAAATTGTAATAAAATTGGTTTGGCGAGCCGTACAGAGGATCTTTGGAAATTAAACTAAGTTAGTTACCTTGTAATAAAAAAGATTTTTAATTATTTCGTTAGAATTTATGGGAAAATCCATTTTGATGCCCGGCAAGTGTCTTTAAGCGTTCTATGCAAATTTCTATAAACCACGAGATTCCCAGTAAGGAACGAAACACGAAAGTACTAAGGCATGGATGCGGTTATCTCTGTTCAAAATTGAATAGTAATCAGAAATTACTATTACTACTATAGTTACGCTATATAAAAGCGTATACATATATAGGCATATATATGTATATGAATGGATTTACTCCGTTGCGGTAACTAAAGAAATCGCAAAGCGTGTAATCTAATATCACTACTTTTGGTGTCTATGTTTCTTGGGTCTTTTCTTGCATTTTAATGTTCTTCCTAAATATTCTCTTCCTAAACATTTATGTATGAATAACTAGAAAATCTCTTTATAGATATTGTTTTAAATTTAAATAAATTATTATATAAGATATTAAAAAAAAAAAGACTACTTAAAGAGAACTCTTCCGGAAGAAACTTCTATTTGTAATGAGAATAAAGTCGAGTCGAGTCGAGAGTTTGCAATTATTTTAACCGACAAGCATAATACATTTCTATAGAGAGAGAGAGAAAAATAGTTTATCATAAATATTGAAGTGAATATTATTTCACTTAAATTTATGTTATATACGAGGTGTGTTCAAAGAAAAAGGTGCTTTCAAATTCTGTAAGCTAAGTCCATTCAATTTTCAAATTTTTTGCGTGGATACACAGGTCCGCACCGGACTTGGCCCGCTGCGAGTTTTCCTGTTCCCAAAACCGAAACGCCCTACGAAAGAACGAAAGAACGGAATTTTACCACCATTAAGAAGATAAAGATCGCATCACTGATAGAACTCAAGGCCATACCAAAATGCGGATAACAGAAGTGCTCTGGCACAAGTGTGTTATGTCTAAGGGGAAATTATACTTTGAAGGGGACAAAATAGAATTTTTTTAACCACACCTCGTATGTGAAATAAATACGCACTTAAATATTTCTTTAATTTTCTGCTTCCTATACCCATAAGTGTTCACAAAATTGTTACATACAGGGCAAGATCGACCTTGAAATACCTTACGCAACTTCACCTAAAACAATTCTTCACCACTAATCTTTACTTTTAAGTTTACTTTTTACAAGGATATGAAGAAGTTTCACTTAGATGTGCAAAAATATTATTTTTCATGAATTTTCATCGATAACTAGTGTTTAGAATATTGGAAATTTTTTTGTATGTAAAGACTCTTCTTCAAATTATGGCTTTTTATAGGAGATAGTTGTAAAAACGTAGACGATCCAATTAATTTTTAATAGCTTTCTGCTTTGTGTCAAAATATGTCGGTGTATCAACTTTCATTAAAACATTACAAAGATGGCGACTTGTGTACGGATGGACGGACAGGCAGGCTTAAATCGGTTTAACAAATAATTATGATGAGAAAATAATCCCGAATCGATTGTGAAGGTCAATATCTCTCAAATCGTTTTACGCGTTGTACACACATTTGCGCAAATCCTTTCGCAATTCTGTAAAGATCACTCGTAATTACATATTAATTGTAGTTCTTATTAAAAATTTGTGAAAATATATTGCTAAGGGGTTCGTATGATTAAGTTTTCCCTTATGACATTTTTCATCGAGTCGTCGATTTTTTTGCCGGTGTCAGAGTACGCAGAGTGCATGAGCTTTGATGTAAACAATCATCAAGTCTGATAAAGCATGACTTTTGCGCAACTAGGACGCAAGTGAGCAAGCATGCCGGCTGGAAACTAAACGACCCTTGTGGAATTGTAAAGATAAAGCCACCTGGATTTGAGCCGGATGATTAGACCATAATTTTCTCGTATTCGAAACACGAACCTTTCCAAATATATATGATGAGTACAGTACAGTGTCCAATTCCAATTTCTACATTATGACTTGAGGTATTTTAAGAAAAAGTTCTTAGCATTTGAATGGAGTCATAGTCTTGCGAGGCACGAGTTCAAATCAAATAATTTGCACATGATATCTATAATAATTTTTGTTTAACGTTTGGTCCACAATGTCACTCTCTTCACTGCACTGCTCCAATCCTCTCTGCTTACTTCATTTATTATTATTATTATTATTATTATTATTATTATTATTATTATTATACTCCATTAATATAATTTATTTATTCCAAGGATATAAGTTCTTTGATTAAAGTAAGATAAGCATTAGCTTTTTGTTTTTTTTTTTTAATTTACATTCCGTAGGCACTTGGGCGGTTTTCATAGGATTACACCCTTTTACAAATATATGTTTTACATATAATAAGTTGAAGAATTCAAATTAAGCAGAGCATCTACGCAAAATAATCGAAATAAATTTTAAAATCATGTAATAAACAAATGAAGGCAAATAAAGAATTTAACAAAATCAAAAACCAAAACAATTACCAATCGGTTAATATTTTCATATTTTATATCACAATCGTACATAATGTAAAGTTCATTGATTCTGACTGAATCAACTGAGTGGAATTAAGGAACATTTTAATGCTAATGTCACTCAGGAAAGCCGCAGGGAACTTACCATATACCCCCGTTTTACATTCTCTGGTAGAAGGTGGAGGTATACAAAATTTATCATTTAATCTGTGCCACCAGCGAACAAGCACAACAAAGAATATACTTTCTTGTAATGATCACAATACGCACGTGCTTCTATTGGAATAGAATCGATATTTTTTTTGTTGTGGACGCTACTCGAAGGGTTTTCTAAAAATTTTGTAAGATTTTGGAGGATAGATAGGATACGATTCAGTTCCGAAATGTGTGTTTAATTTTTGCTAATTGTTACGTATAAAGAATATGTGTGTGTGTGTGTGTGTGTGTGTTCGCTAGAATTCATAGTATCTGATATTATTCTCCCTTTTCAGGGTATCTACTGCCAGTTGGGCTTGAGTTGTCATTTTTGTTTTGGCATAATAACATACAATTAAGTACTAAAGAGGGAAATAATATGAGCCATGCCTTCGGCACGACCTGGTAGTCTTAAAGATCCGGAAATTGCCGAACTCTTTAATAAACATGATCCGGAAAAAATATTCGAAGATTTACGAGAAATCGGCCATGGGTCTTTTGGTGCCGTTTACTATGCACGCTGCAATCTTACCAAAGAAATAGTGGCCATTAAGAAAATGTCCTATACGGGCAAACAGAGTTTGGAAAAGTGGCAAGATATACTCAAAGAAATTAGGTATAACGATCATTATTTTTCTCATTTTATATTAGCCAAGTTTTGGGGTAAACTCATAATATTCATATATGGTTATGCTTCTCTTGAATTACAGATTTCTACGTCAGTTGAATCATCCGAATACCATCGAATATAAGGGTTGTTATCTACGCGAATCCACAGCATGGCTGGTTATGGAATACTGTGTAGGATCGGCATCGGATATTATTGAAGTGCATAAGAAACCTTTGCATGAGGATGAGATTGCGGCGATATGCGACGGTGTTCTGAATGGTCTCAGCTATTTGCATAGCTTGGGTCGTATACATCGCGACATCAAGGCTGGAAATATTTTGCTTACCGACAACGGTGTAGTGAAACTTGCTGATTTTGGTAGTGCGGCTATTAAATGTCCGGCAAATAGCTTTGTGGGCACTCCCTACTGGATGGCGCCAGAAGTTATTTTGGCAATGGACGAAGGGCAATATGACGGCAAAGTGGATGTCTGGTCTTTAGGTATAACGTGCATTGAATTGGCTGAACGCAAACCACCATACTTTAATATGAATGCTATGTCAGCATTGTATCATATTGCCCAAAATGATTCACCCACACTACCGGTATAAACCCATTGATAAATTCGTTTCTTTACATCAAGTTTTGAATTTTTTGTTTTTTGTTTAGAAAAATGACTGGTCAGATATCTTTTGTTATTTTGTGGATTTGTGTCTCAAAAAGAATCCTCTTGATCGGCCTTCATCTTCCAAACTATTAGCAGATCCTTATATAACGCGGCATCGTTCAGATACGGTTCTGCTGGAGCTAATTGCTCGTACCAAAGCGGCTGTTAGGGAATTGGATAACCTCAATTATCGTAAAATGAAGAAAATCCTTATGGTAGACACCTGCGAGACTGAGAGCGCCATCGGTGACACGGATGACACTCAAGACGAACATGCCGGTGGCGATAGCAGCAAGAGTAATAGTATTACGTCGGAACACTCCATACATTCAGTGGGTGTATCGGCGGCCAGTAGTCAAGTAGTACATAATACCCTTTCCCCTGCAGACAGTACATAGTCCGCCACTAATCAATTACTTATTTCTATATTTTATAAATTTAGAGCTCATCGTCAAATTCAATACCACCCGCCGCGCAGAATTATATTGGCGGAATGGGTGGTGGCGGTCATCACGGACACGGACAGCCGCCTCAACATTTGGGTGCCATCAATTATCATCATCATCATCAGATGCAACAACAGCAGCAGCAGCAGCAGCAACAACAGCAGCAGCATCAACATGTAATAAGTGGCGCTGTTTCGCGTAACTCTTCGCGCCATCGTAACTTGCCGCCATTACCGAGCATCATGCATAATATGAACAATAATGTAACGCCGACAAATTCGACGGCAGTTGTGCCTGCACCGATGCCACCACAGCAACAACTACAACAGACTATAATGTCAGCCATGTCACATAATTCTGGTTCAATGAGCAGCAGTGGCGGCAACATGCAACAACAACATCAACAGTCTTCTTGCCCGGGTGGTGGAATGGGCGGAGATCGTATTTCACAACAGCAACAACAACAGCAACCGCCACCTATACAGCCAAGATATCTATCCTCACCAGCTGCTGCAGCGGCTGTCTACGCAGCCACTTCCAATGTTAACGAACATGGACCCAACAATTTTGCCACCATACGTACTACCAGTATAGTTACCAAACAACAAAAGGAACATATGCAGGTAAACAGTCATCAGTCATAATTCACGTTTTCAATCAATTACAAGATTATACGTCTTCTCTTATCAATCTTGTCATTGACTTAACACTTTTTCTTTTGTTTTTGCTTTATTATATACAAAGAATTTGAGCTTTTTCCCCCCTCCCATTTATTTATTTTTTTTTTCTATATCTTCTGTCCTATGAAATTATTTCGGATATTTTTTCATCATTGCCTGTATTATTGTTATATATTTGTGTCCATATAGGAAAACTATGTGTTGTGTCCTACAATGTGCGGCAACAGTAGTAATTGTACGATTTCATAGCCTAGAAAGAAACAAAATAAAATCAAATTATTATCCATGGATGCAAAGGATGCAAAAACAATAAGCATTTTAGACCACCATCATCACTACCAACACAACACCGCCAATACATTCTTTCTTTACCTCTTTATTCTATTGTCTCTCTGTTATGTTTCGCCATCGTACGACAAGCGAGTTTTCCATAATGTAGTTTTAAAATTGATAAACTATCAAGAACGTGTAACGTGTAACGTGTAACGTGTAACGTGTTCGTGTAACGTGCTCCTGTTCGTGTAACGTGTTCGTGTAACGTGTTCGTGTTCGTGTAACGTGTTCGTGTTCGTGTTCATTTTCGATGATGTGCAGATATGGGCAAATAATAATTTGTGACACGCATGAACACGTATAGAGATTGGAAGACGAAAGCAAAGTAATTTCTTATTACATTTATTGTAATTCTTTTCTTTTTTTTTTTTTTTAATTGTGCATTTTGTTAATTTTCTTCAACAATCAATCAATCAATCAATCGTTCGCTATTCGTTCTCATATGGGAAACACTCATGGAAAATCAATTCCATTCGAACATATGTACATTCATTTGAATGCCTATCCATTGTGTTCCAAATATGTTGAGTATGTTGTCTACTTTGTTTTTATTGCCTTTGTTAATATTGTGTGATATTACATACATACATACATACATATATATATATATATATATATACTGTTTATATGAATTTGTGCCTGTCTCTTTTCTTGGATCACGATGTCGCACAAGTTTAATGTCGGACATATTTTATGTGATATACAACACTATCCATAAACCCATAAACCATACGATCATCTCAATACATTTCGTGATTGAAATATAGAATCAATCAATTAATTCTACTTCTCCTTCACTCCCAATTATTTCGTTAGTCTTCTGAAACTAAGCAAATTAAAAACATCATTAAATCATTTTGTGGAACGAGGAGTTAATGTTTCATGTTTCAGATTTCTAGCGAATGTGTAATAAAGGAGTGATGAGCATATCGACCTATCGAGAAAGGGATTGAAGAAAAACAAAAAAAAAAAAACAAAACCAAAATTTATCGTAAATATACCGGATATGAGGGTAAAAACTTTTCTTTTTTTTTTTTTTGTATTCATTTCCCTTCAATTACGCGAAATCAAGGTCTCATTTGATCAATTAGTAAAAAAAGAAGAAGACCTACTGCAAGCCTTTTCGGGCTTTGGGGGTTCATTTTGCAAGGTGAAAATCGTCACCATTATCAATATCGGCTTTTCAACCATTTTCGGGGTAAGCTTTACGCAAAGGACTGTAGAAAATAACATCTTTATCTACAGTCATATAATTTTGTTCGCTAAGAGCAAAAGCGATAAACCGCTTCAAGTTCAAGTCAACTACATTTCTATTTTTCTTTTGTTATTGAAAACCAACCGGACTTTCCATCACTTTTTTAACACTAATAATAATAACATTCTCTTACCGCACTCATTATCTCAGCAAAGATAAGATATATGAAAGGAAGGTGTAAAAAATGATCAAATTTTTTTAAATACGCCATAAATTAAAAAGCATTTTTTTAAGGTATGAAGAAAAAAAAAAAAAAAAATTCGAAATTCGGAAATGAAACGAATGTGGGGTAGGCGGAGTAAAAGCAATCCTGTAGGCTTTCCTTACACACAATTTTCCAAGTATGCGCTTATATGTTTTCTGCTTAGTAAGTACTAGGTGTGTGACTTAGTTTATCAATATTTGTTTTAAAATCAAATAGGAAAAGGAAAACCGCTTTAATACCGCATTCTAAATATTGTCTATGGTTGTCTATGGTTGTTTTTCCTATCTTATTAGTAGCATATGAGTTTCGTGTCGGGAGCATTACGCGTCCAGAGTGCAACTCAGGCAGGCAGGCAGGCAGACAGGCAGGCAATAAGTGATCGAAAGAAGCAAGTGGCAGTTGAAAGGTTCCTGGGTATCTGGTTAATATAGAAGCAAAAGTTAGCTCGTGTGAGCTCGTAGTTATGATTGGGTGTAGCGGATGGGTCGCGAAACGCGTTGCTGTATTGAGGAAAACCGTTATCGTATTTCTTGACATATTTTGGTCGTATCGCCTTCAATAATGAGCCATTGGCGCCATAAATATTCGGCTTTGTCTTTAACGTTAAAATGTGGTTCGCCTAGTCCGCATTATGATTTTTCATCGAACTACCAGGAGGGCACTTGTGTTTTTTTACTTGCGTTTCCAGGCTTTTCGATTTTCCGAATAGTATTGAATTTCCTTGTTTGTTAGTCATATCAATGGCTTTAAATTATTTTCAAATGCTGGTACGTGACACTGGTGGCAATGCATTTGAGTGGTGTCCTTGTTTTCAGTATGGAAATCAAATCGAAATGAATATTCACACTTTGGCTGCTAATGACCTTCGGTACATTTTTTTTTTTTTTTTGGAAATCGCTTGGAAATGGCCAAACTAGAAGCAAGAGTGTGACATGGGAAAATTAAAATGCTTATTATCCACTAGGATATAATAGCATTAGTATCTGTAGATCTGTTCGATCTGTTTCGAAAATGGGAAAAATTTTAAGTCACACGCCTATTCTATTTCATATTTATATAACCGTTTTGTACGTATGCGCGCTTATATGTTTTATTCTGCTTAGTAATTCACTTTTAGCATTAGAAGTTTATTTCATATATTTTTGATTTATGTTAATAATAATGCGCACACATTTGTTAATCTTTTAACTGTAGTGGGGAAAATGTAGATGTAATTATTATAATTTATGTTTGAACATTGATTGCTTTCTCCTCTTCACTAATTTCAAATTTAATTTTTGCGTTTGTTGTTGTTTATTTTTATTAATTACAGGAAGAGATGCATGAGCAAATGTCGGGTTACAAACGAATGCGTCGCGAACATCAAGCCGCTCTACTCAAACTTGAAGAGAAATGCAAAGTCGAAATGGAAGCGCATAAGAATGCTTTAGATAAGGAGTACGACAACTTATTACACAATTTTACCAGAGAATTAGAAAGACTAGAGGTATCAAATATATATATATATATAGATATATATATACAATTATATGTGTATCAATTTATTTTTTGTTGTTGTTATTTTTTCTAATAAATTTGTTTATTATGCAATTTGCGCTTAGGCCAAACATCAACAGGATTTGGAAAGGCGTATGAAGCAGACGTCTGCTGCGGAGAAGAAATTATTTAAAGAGATTTCCCTTAAGCAAGAAGGTGATCGTAAAGCGTTCGATTTGAATCGCAAAAAAGAATACAAAGCCAATAAAGAGAGATGGAAACGGGAATTGTCGATGGACGAGTCGACACCGAAACGTCAGCGAGATCTGACGCTGCAATCACAAAAGGATAATCTGAAACAGGCTGAGGCTCAGGAAGAGCAACGTCTTTTAACGTTGCAAAAGCAATACATTGAACTAGAAATGCGTAAATTTAAACGAAGGCGTCTGATTATGTTGCACGAACTAGAGGATCAGTTGTTAAGAGATGTAAGTACGCCAGTCTAAATAATAACTAAGAAACTCTGCATCTCGATTCATCTCGAATTCATTTGTACTTTCAATAATTTAGGAATTAGCGAAAAAACAACAACAACTTGAACAAGCTCACGCTATGCTATTGAAACATCACGAGAAAACCCAGGAGCTGGAGTATCGTCAGCAAAAAAGTATTCATCAGTTGCGAGAAGAGCAAGTAAATATTTGTAAATAATTTATATAATTTATGGTTTTTTTTTTTTTTTTGATCTTCTCTCATTGTTTAGATTAATAAACAACACTACATATAATTACAAAATCAAAAAATTTATATGGAACGAGTGAAAAAAGAGTTGCTCAGAAAGCATGCCATGGAAATTAGGCAGCATCCAAAGAGTCTTAAGGTATATATAGATATATATATAGTAATGAATTCCGTAACTAATTGAAAGTAAATTTTATTTCATCATTATTTTTATTATTAATACTTAATCGTCGTAGCAAAAAGAGTTGCAAATTCGTAAACAATTCCGCGAAACATGTAAAACTCAAACCAAACAATATAAACGGTATAAGGCCCAGATATTACAAACAACACCAAAGGAGCAACAGAAAGAAGTCATTAAGCAATTAAAAGAGGAAAAACATCGTAAGCTAACATTGCTCGGTGAACAAGTAAGGGAGATGATGCTTTTTCTTTCCTCTTCTCTCGTTAAATAATGATACGATTTTCTTTTGACTTTTTAGTATGAACAAAGTATCGCTGATATGTTTCAAAGTCAGAGCTATAAATTGGATGAGAGCCAAGTGATTGAGTGCCAACGTACCAATGAAATGTTGGAATACGAATTAGAAGAACTTACGGCATATCAAAATAAGAATAAAAAACAAGCCCAGGAACAACGTGACCGTGAACGTCGCGAACTTGAAAATCGTGTGGCACAACGTCGTAGCGTTTTAGAAAGTAAGGTAAGCAAACATTAATCGCTACTAGCGCAATTAAAAATGAATTGACTCGCTCGATTCTCGATTTTCTCTCTCGCCTCGCCCTCTACACGATACTCAATTTTCTTGAATTTCCTAATAACTTATCTGAAACCATTTACATCTCGAATCTCTAATATTTTATTGTCATAGTTCGCTGACGAGTTCTCAGTTTAAAATCTCTTACTTGTCCGAAAGCGATAATATATCATCAATAAAATATATATAAACAGACATTATATATATATTTGCTTAAATTGGAATTTCTTGGCATTCATCGCTTGTTGTTTATTTTTATCAATTTCGAATAATTTTCGGTTTGAAACTACGATAGAATTTTCAGTTTTCGTTTTACGAACATTCAAATCATTTGCAGAATTGTAACATAATATATAGTTCGAATTGTTCAAGTAGGACATCGTAGGACAGAAGACACGCTTTTATTGTATTACATCTGAAGGTTGTAATAGTTTACATAATTTGCCCAATGTATCATCTTCCCAAGATAATAATATACTTAGACTAGTAAATGCGATTGAAAAATGCACGAATATGTCCAGGTCCAGTTTTTAAAGGCTTACATAACGAAAGTGAAAAGTAAAAACTCTTAATCTAATGCTTAATATTTTACAAAAGATTTACTAAAGATTATTGAAAATTTCGGAAACGATTCGTACACATAACAACTCAAACTCCCTAGCTATGATTTTTAATTAGTTTCTATTATAGAAAAGGAATGCATACTAAAAGAATTCGAATGTATCGAAATGATAGTCAAACAGACTATTACTACTCGAATAAAGATGGTATTGGGTGTCATTCAACGTGTGTTTGGCGTTTCATTGTCGTTGGTATTCCAAACTTTAGTTATCCTAGGGACAACTGGCCATAGCCATGTCATTCATCTTTGTTCGCTCTTAAGCTTTATACATTTTTTGTTATTATACCCATCACTGTAAAATGGGAGTATACGTATTTTGTTTTTTTCCATAAAGCAGGCTTCAGAGACCCTATAACATATGTATATATATATATGTATTCTTGGTCAGCGCGAAATTCTGAGTTGATTTGGCCATGTCTATCCGTCAGTGTGGTGTATGTTATTGGCACTCTCCTTGTCGCAAAAATGAAGCTATCCACTTCGAATTGGGCAGAAACATTGGAACATTTCTGCACGCAGGGGGGTATTGAAAATGGTCCAATTTGGTCAGAGCAGAAGCGTGCAATAGCGCGTAAACTGAACGCAACTCAATTTTTTTTAACAAAAATTTTTGGATTTTTGCTCGTTACTCGGAAATTATCAAAGTTAAAAGACTGAAATTTCCCACAATTACTTTACGAAACCGTCTACCATCTAGGTCGAAAAATGGAACCAATCGGCCATGCCCACGCGATGTTATCAGTAACTATATTTTATCTTTTTCAACTTTTTAAGGTTTTTATGCTTATTTATGACAAGACAAAGAATACCTAATGTTTAAAACTATTTTGTACACTCCTCATATGAAGAAGAAAAAATATTATCTGACAAAAATTGGGTTAAGTTTAAGGTGAATATAGTAGAGACCGCGAATAATTTTCGCGTAATAATATCAGCGATATGGGTATCAAATAAAAGAACTTGGACAGTAGAAAGCCCAGTGGTGGGTATGCGAGATTATAATTTCCTTACTGCTTCTTACTTCTTTTTTTTAAAAAAAATAAAAAAAAATTTCATAAATTGCTGCACAGATGGAATTGGTTGAATGTCATGTCATGTTGGATTTTATTGATTCTGTTGTATTCCAGATGGAAGCTGAATTGCAACAATTCAATCAAGAACGTGCTGAGAGATTACGTATGAAACACGAGAAACACGTTAAAGAACTGGAAGCATTCGATGAAGAATCAATAGCTTTAGGTTTCAGGTAAAACCATTTTTTGCTATTGCAAGCTTTTAACGAAATAACGAAAACCTTCTTAATGGTTTTTTTTTTCTTTTGTTTTTTTTTTCTGCTGGTCTATAATTATAGTGCTTTAGCTATTACCGAAGGATCACGTGAGACATACCCTGATGAGGAGGGTAGTTTATCGGGTTCAATGATTAGTTTAGCGCATAGTAATAGTTCAACAAGTTTTCCGGCTGGTTCCCTATAGCATAGATATGCGGTTAACAATTCAAATGGACTTTATGTCAATGAAAATGCAACTACGATAACAAATACAACAACAATAACTATAACCGCAAACGCGCATACGCCAACAGCCACACTAACAAAACGTTTACGCATTTCTAGTGATGAAAGTAAGATAAACTCACAAGACGACATTGAAGCAAAACGTAACAATGCATGCAACAAATTGACAAATCAACAAAACATGTCGCCGCTTACTTCCATGTAATTGTATGTATGTATTCTTCTTCTTCTTATGTAGAATATTAATTAAAATTGAGAAAAAAAAAAAAAAAAAAAAAAAACGAACAAAAACAAAAACCAAGCCAAGTGTAAGTTGATGCAAATTGTGAATTACACGCTCCATGCCATGCATGCTCAAATCACACACATTCATTTAATGAAAAAAGACTTTAGCCTCACTCACGCAAACGCGTACAAATCCATTGATATTGAATGCAGATGCGAAGAACAATTGCAATTATCTTGAACGATAAAGATATGAAACGGTTAAGTAGTTGAGCCGAATTCATCTACGCGTACACGTGCGCGTGCGCGTGCGCATGGGTGTGTGTGTGTGCGTGCGTGCATGCGTGCTTGTGTGTGTATGTGTGCGTTTATGTGTGTGTATGTGTGTGCGCGCGCGTATGGATGCATATATGCGTGTGTGTGTGTGTGTGGGATGAAAGAAAAGAGAAACGGGATGGTAAAGAGAAGGAGAAGGAGAAGGAGGAAGAGGAAGGACTATATAAAAATATATATATATAAAATATATCGTAATGATAATTAACGCAGTTATTATTTAATGTATTTATTTTTAAGTTTAATAAAAATAACAATGAAAAAAAAAAATTAAGGAAATACATTACAACAGCCGAAGAAAATGATAATGAAGAGGAAGAGGCCTAAAAATTTATAAACGATTTTTTAACGAATTACAAAACGAAAATTTAGGTAAATATTTATATAATATTTCTTACCTATCTACACAAATGTATGTGCATATCTACATACATATACGCACTCACCTTCCTTATAAATCTATAAACAGAATGGATACTGTGAAGGCAGGTATTAAATTTAATAAATTATTAGAATAGATTAAATAAAGAAAACTAAAATTAGGAGGCAACACAACCAAAATATGTTATATAACAATTAAAGCCATATACATAATCCTTTATATACACTCATACTACCTACATACTCATACATTTGCTTCACATAAAGTATGCATATATATATATATATATATATATATATATATGCATGCATCGCCGCCACACAATTAAATGCATAAGCAGTTGTTTTATTAAACAATAATGATGTACTGTTAAAAAAAAGTGATACGCAGTTGTTTGCCAACACCGTACACATCCGCATACATCAGGTGCCCTACAAAGTAAGTGAAAGTATGCATTTTCTGGTCTGGTCGAAAAGATCGTCTCGTTGAGCTCGTCTCAAAATTTCTTCATCTTTTTCTTTGTTTCATTTCTTTTCTGAAATTTAAATCGTGTTTATAGCTTCATCGATTCGTATTGAAAAGAGCAAATTATAGCCGGATAATGTGAAAATTATCCAAGTGTTCAGTTGAAAGAGTTTCCCACTCATTTATTTGAGGAGCATTTACGTACACACAATTCAAATAATTATTATACCCATCCCCAAAGGACAAGGATTGTATTCATTTTCAAGCTTCAGAGCATCAAACTCTGAATCGATCTAAGCATGTCCGTCTGTCGGTTGTGTAATGTCTATTGTAAACATTCTCCTGATTGCAAAAAATGATGGCAGAAACATTACATTAAAACTTGTCGCGCACAGATTAATATTGAAAATGAGGCAAATCGATTGAGGGAAACGTTCGCAGTGCCACGTAAACTGGAAACGTCTCTGTTTTCTAAAAGAAATAAAAATGGTGTTTTTGCTTGTTACTCATAAACTACAGCAGATAAATGTACAAAAATGTAAACACATATTCCATGGGCGAGACTACTACTATCTCCATAAAAATGTGAAAAATTGACTCCGCCTACCTGATATTACAGTTTACAACAAATTTTATATCTTTTTTAATGCTTTTACAACGGGCAGAGATAAGCTTCAAAAAACCCTATCAAGTATATAAATTCTTGGCCAGTTTCATTTCGGTCTGTTTGTCCGTCAAACTACATAGTACGCTGTGTTACGCAAAAGAGCTTCAAAATGGCTCAAACAAATTAAAAAACACGCCTACCATGCCCACGCGTCTATACAAACCAAAATTGCGAACATCTTGGTTTTCCGTGTCTTTTGCTCGTTGCCCATATATACTACAAACGAGTGGTACGATTTCTATAAAATCTTTAACTGTTCGTGTTGCTAGATATCAGAATAGGTTTGAAATCCTTCGATGATTCCTTGACGGCACTGCTAAACTCATAATTTAGATTTTGTTGTTGTTGTACGAATTGATGTTTGCAAAGTTTATGAAGCAAGATAATGAAATTTGCAGCCATCTACCTGACTTGTATACTCGACCATGTTGTAGTTTCCTTTTTTGGCACATGGAATGTATCTCTGCAACTAGGTAGTAGGTAGGCCTGTGACTTTATAGTTACTTTATATTTTTTCTTTTTTCCAAATTTTTCATATAGAAAAACGGTAATGGTGGGTATAAGAGATTCGGTCGTAAGCGACTATAATGATAGATTCCTTTTTAAATTAACCCGGACGTATGAATAAGATGAACGAACTTGTTTGCTTTAAAACTTATATTTTGGTGTCCATTCGAATTCTTAGGCGCATTCAGCATAATAGTGAATAAATGTCCAATTTTTTATTCTTGCTAAACTATCCCTATATATTTATATTATGAAGACATCAAATTTGCATCTATGTGCACTGTTCGTCTAGCAAGATAGTTAAACAATATATAGAGAGTTTAAAAGTTCGCTTTTAAGGAGTACAATGTTTCATTCGAAGAGAAGTTTATTATCCTTATTATACCCACCATTGTAAGATGGGGGTATACTCATTTTGTTTTTTTTTCCAAAATACACTGCAATACCACCCACAAGGAAGCTTCAGAGACTCTACAAAATCTATATATTCTTAATCAGCGTTATATTCTGGGTTGATTTGGCCATGTCCGTCCGTCTGTGCGTCTGTGAGGTATGTGTTTTCTCGTCCCAAAAATGAAGCTATCCACTTAAAATTTGGTAGAAACATTGGAAGTTTCTGCACACAGCTGGGTATTGAAAATGGGCCAAATTGGTCAGAGCAAAAGCGGGCAATGGAGCGTAAACTGAACACAATTCAGTTTTTTTGGATTTTTGCTTGTTACTCGGAAATTATTAAAGTTAGAAGGCTGGAATTTTCCCCATTTATGTTGCGAAGCATTCTATTCTCTAGGTTCAAATAGGAATTTTTTGAAGTTTTATGCTTATTTATGACAAGACAAAGAAGACCTAATGTTTAAAGCTATTTTGTACACTCCTTAAGTGAAGATATATTATCTACCTGAAAATGGGTTAATTTTAAAGTGAATATGGTAGAGACTGCTATCTCTTTCTTCTTAATAATACTAGCGATGTGATGGGTATCAAATAAAAGAACTTGGGGAGTAGAATGCGAAAAGCATAGTGCTGGCTATGTGAGATTCGGCCTCCGCCGAATATATTTTTTTATTTATTTTTTTGTTTTTTCTAAAATATATTTTATACTTCCTTGCACTTTTTTGCACATTTTTTGTACTATTGATGGAAATAAGTATGGAAAAGAAGTGAAATGCGTGATTAGGACGAAAGGGGAAAAAAAAAAATTAATGGAAGGATAAAATTCGTCGGAGAAAGTAACTGCACATTAGCATGCTAGCAAGTACTACCGGGAGCAGTGTTAAAATTTTAATAAAAAAAAAAAACAAAAAAATAGTAGGGGCTATTCAAGCTGCAAGTATCATTTCCGCTTCGTTGGGAAATATAGTTTGAAATTTTTAAAATCACCGAATGCTACATCATTTCGTATCCCACGCGGAAGTTGAATCATTTAACCATTTTTGCGATAAAGACGAACTCGGTTCATAATACGTCCCCGCTAAATAACTAACTTTTGAGATGAAAACCAAAAGGATTCAAGGCAATGATAATTAATGTTTATATCCTTTAAAATTGAATATCACCAGATTACCTACCCGCTCTGCAATAGGTGGGTACTTCCAGCTTATTATTCACAATATATTGCTTTTGTGCTCTATGGCTTAACAGTTAAAAGGATATTTGCTATAGAAATTTAATATTTTTAATTACTTGTATACCTAAGCAAATTATTGAACGTTGAATTCGTACAGAGCGATGCAATGCTTAACTACTAAGCATTGTGTTTACACTTCTGGCGATGACAATTGCAACAATTGCAGTGTGCAGTGTTCAGAGTCTGGAGAGTGTATTCTTATTTATCATTAAATTCTAAAGCGATTTAAGCATGTCTATCTGTCCGTTTGTGTAATCTCTTTGGTAAAGAGTCTTCTGGTCAAATTTGGCAAATGCTTTGAAAGTTCAAGGCGTGCAAATTCGCAGTGCAAATGGTTAAAAGGACAAGTTCATAGTACAACCTAAACTGAGAATATCGCTTTTTTTCAAAAGCAAAAACAAAAAATTTATTTTTTGTTCGTCACAATAACTTAGTCGTAGTATTTGAACAAAAATTGAAGAAATCTCGGTTACGTCAGTCTTATGTTATGAAGCAGGGAAAGCTTTTTTTTTTTTTTTTTTTCAATTCATTTTTTTTAAGTTAAAGGTGATGAGTATAAAAGCTGCGATCATAACCGAGTATGATTTTTTTTTTAGTTGTAATGAATTTAACCAATGTTTTCTTACTTCTTTTACGTAATCATTACTAGTAAGTACATCTATTCTGTTATGTTTCCAAGAAAAACTTTCTAGTGCCCGTTTAACCCGTAAGAATCAAACTATATAAAATTGAACGGTAAAAATGGGAACCGTTTAGGCACAATGTACGCGTATTTGCTTTTGCTTTATTTCTGAAATATGAAAATCATTTTGATGTAAAATTGAAGATTTGTTTTTAACGTTAGTGCAATTTTTAATTTATCCCAGTTTATATTTTTCTGATAAAAAAAAAAAAAAAAAAAAAAAAAAAAAAAAAGAATTATTTAGGAAAAAACATTGTCGTAGTTTTATTAACAACATCCGACAAAACCTACTGAAATTGAACTAAAATTAAAAATGACGTTGGACAGAATAATTTTTGGCATTAAAAGAATTAATTTTCATTGAAGAAAATTTTCAGAATCATCTGAAGAAAAATTTCAGAAAACGGGAGTGCCATCATTCAAGGAGCGATTTCACCTAAGTAGTCGAATAGGTAAGAATCGCGTCTACTAAGCGTTCGGAATTTCAAATGCCACTGCGGCAGACTTTACTTTAATCGTAGCTATAGTGAGTGCTCAGTTGGTAAAGGCCTAACATTTCTCGACTGAGCTCGTACCACCTCTCTTTATATCATAGCCTTTCTTCATTTCTTCTTTTTTTCGTGTTACATGAATAGGAGACATCCCGTTAGTGATTGCTCATATATATATGTATAAAATCGGAAATCTCATATATATATATATATATATATATATTTATTTATTTTAAAATCTTAAAATCTGGAGATATTAAAAGAATTTACAGAATAGAAAACGCTGCCAAAGTGTAAAACTTTTATTTTGGAGATAATAATGAAGATGTAGAATATGTTCACCTCATCGGCAATCATAGATATGACCGCTACCTCTCCTGCCAGCCACATTGATAACGCCCAAGCATTGCGACGACATAAAAATCGAGAAAAAATTTTTGAACACAATCTTCGCGTAGAGAGATGCTTCTCGAAAAATTCAAAAAAAAAAAAAAAAAAAAAGACAGCTCATCTATTTATCCTGCATAGGGGGAACGCTTGAGCTTTGTTTTTGCTTAGGATAGACGTGTCGTTTATTTACTTGCAATCATTTATTGCATATACGAAAAAAATATATATGAGGAGTGGTTAGTTGATTTTTTCCCCTCTCTTGACTCCTCTTATTACGAAATTCATTATTTCTTTATAAATAGATAGTTTTTCTTGTGGCTGTCCAATGTTGTTAATTGGGAAATTTTTTTTTAATAAATTCATCATTAAATGATTGCAAATACTTGTGAGAGTTGTTTGGGTATCTAAAGTTTGACTGTGCTGTTATTTAATACATTGGAATAGAAGAAAGAGTACGAAATATGCGTTTAAAAAATTTACTTATTGTGAGATAACATTACAATATTTTCATTATGCAATGCAATAATTTTCCATATTAGAGCAATAATATCGATTGTTATTGCTAATTGAAACTGAATTCATCTGACGTAGTTAAATGCATTTAAAATGAGCTATTTTTTGCTTATATAGAATAGCATTTAATAGAAACAGAAATAGATAAAAAAAAATTTAAACTAAGCGAAGATGTATTACTTCAATGTTTTTCACTTTCGTTCGTTCAGATATTTGCCAACATGAATTATTGATAATATGTCTTCAATTTGGAAAGCTCAAGGTAGATTTTCATTGATATCATGATATAAGCCAAAATGTCATATGTACTGTTTTCGGTACACGCTACAAAATTCACTAACTTTGAATAGATAACTTTTTTTTTTTTTTGCCTATGAGAGAGAATATTCATAATCGTAAATATTGAAACAACGAAATCCGAAAGAATGGATGCAATGAATACGAAGTAGAACCTTTTGTCCTCTTTATATTTCACTTATATTTTCATATCATGATAAGTTTTGTTGCAAAAACAACGGCATAAATTATGATTTATTGTGATAATCATGGCGAATGCATGCAAATCTATTTATAACATTTCGTGCGATTTAAGAGCGTATATATATATATACATATATAAAAATCAAATGAAAAATTATATTTTCTTATAATATTTCAAACATTTATTTAATCCGAAGAGAAGTGCACAGCAAAGAGAGTCAACTTAACGAATGAAATATGTACTGACAACTAATCGGCATTGTACCGTTTTTGCGGTATACACACTTGAATGTTGCGAACATCATTACGTCACATAAAATAGCTATGAAAACAATTGATTATTAAAGCCTAATATCTTACTGCATAAAATTATACTTGACGAACAAATGCATTTTAACGTGTACTGAAAACGGTACACGGGTAAGGCAAGGGCGTTAGCGACAAAGAAAAAAACCTTTCATAATACTCTGTAATATTCTCGCATTATACAAGTTATTCCTTCTTGTTTACTTTCACTTGACATTTCTATTTAAAATCTCTCTCCGTCTCTCTCTCGCTTTCTCTCTCTCACCAGCAAGTAAACTTTATTTTTATATAACACATTTCATGTTGACAAAGCCCGTGATATGGTGATGCTCACTTTTTTCGCTTTCCCTGCCCATAGCACTTCTGTCCACGCGTAGAGGGGACATTACTTCCCTTGGTAACATGACCTGGACAAAATATTGTATGACTAGATTTTGTTCGCCATTTTTCTTTTCCCTTTACTGCTCAGTGACGTCTAGATGGTCGCACCAGATTATTAGCGCTCGCCACCAGCCGTTCGAAATGTGTACGCCTAAGAATATTATTTTTGAAGAGTTTTTAGTGCTTTCTGAAACGTTCAGTAATGTCTTCCTTTTATGGCAAGGAGTGTATGTCTCCAGACATTCTCTCTGACTTTCCAAAAGCATAGTCATCTAGGTCCTAATATGTGACTTTACAAACCTGTTCAAACACGTACCAGCAGCTCATCTTCACGCTCTTCACACTCTCCCTACTACCACTCATCTCGTTAACGTCTTTGTTCGTATTACTTTCATCTAACTATTGTTGTCGTACCTCACGTATCTCAAATTTAGGGGTCTTTTGTTGAAAAAATATCTCAGTGCATTTTTTCTAAGTAAAAAGGTGAAAGGTGCGCGTCTTCGGTGATTGTGTGTGAATTGGCCGAAGTTTTCTACGTTTACTCGATTGGTCGTCTAAATAGAGACGTAGTAGGAATCATTTATCAGTACTTCACGTACTATGCGAAAGCGTGCGGGTCTGCCGTATTGACCTTCCGTTTGTCCTGCTCAAAAATACTTAGCGACGACCTGTATAAGATTTTGTCTTCTTTTCGGTCCGATGTCCGTTAATGGAATACGCTTGGAAAGGGTAAAAATTGGAATCAAAAACTGAAAGCGCATAGTTTATGTCTGCTTAATAAATGGCCATAAATCCGGTTTAAAAATAGGCATGGTCAGTCCATGAACACATCCCCGCGACTAGACAAATGGATGTAACGTACAGTTTATAGTAAATATTAATCTATTGCGTATCCGTCTACGAACACACTGTACAGTAAGTTGATCTGAAACAAAGTTCGCCAAGTTCGTTAGCTAAAGAAGAAATATTTTGCAGTTCAAATCTATTAGGTTGAGATGGCAGATATGAAAGCCTTGGCCTGAGAGAGTGGAATATTTTTTTTTTTTACTTTTAATTTGACTTGTATTTTATTTATTCTGTATACATAAGTAAAGGGAGTAAAGTGAACTTAAAGTGAAGTGATCGTATAGTCCCGCTTTGATGATATTGCTGGAAACACGGACACTTTTCTGACATTTTACATACTTGTCGTTGGAGTCCGAGGAGAAATAATTGATCTAATATTATCATTCTGCGCATGATGAAGTGTAGAAAGAGAGAGAGAGAGAGAGAGAGAGAGAGAGATAGAAAACACAATCAATAATTGAACTTTTGATTTTGTAAAGTAAAGTAAAAGCTTGAACATTACTTGTCGCTATGATTGATGGTTGAATAAAGAAATTTATATTGCTTTTGGCGATGCGTTTCGAGAATTGTGTTTAGATAAATGAGGAAAGTCTTCTTCTTGTTTTTCTTAGCAAAGAAAATTAAACTTTTATCAATTTTCTCACTCCTCGCAGGACTTACAAAGCATATCAACAGCATTTATTATAAGAAGAAGATTCGGACAAATGTTCATATGATTTCTTATAATACCATTGGAATCTTTTTTCAAAATATTCCTTTAAAATATTTGATCTATCCATGTCAGGGAAAAGCAATGAAAGTCTATTTAAAATCCTCGCCTTTCCTCGCTAGAATTTGCAATAAATATTATAAATCCCAAGGCATCTATATATGCAAGCGGTACGGAGACCGTGAAAGCCGTTTAAAAACACATCAAAAATGCATTCGCATAGCCCTGTTCAAGATATCGATATCGAGTGCCTTTCAAGCGCTTGATAGGAGAAAAAAAAATACATTTCGTATAATTAGATAAAATTTATACTGTTTGCCGGACTAAAGACTGAAAATTAGAAAATTGATTTGGCTTCTTGATGTTATAAGGGTAAAGAGGAGAAAACATTCGTGGGACAATAAAAATTTCTTTCTGATTTCTTAATGCGGAAAATATTATCTTTACCCATCTTGCACTTCACTTACTTGCATCAAAAATATCGATTAATTTTTAACATACGACATACACAAAATCAACTGCAATAAACATCACCCCAACTATATATAAGTTAACACTCCCCTTTCCCCCCACTCCCATCAAGTCATCATTTTAATATCATGAATAAGAAAGTTTTATGTTTTAAATTTCCTTAAGTAAACGATTTAAAAAATAGAATAACTAAAGTTAAAAATTTGGCAAATTATGTGTAAATTAACAATTAAAACAACAACAGCAACAACAACAACAACAAGAAAAAAACAGTTAATAATAAAGTTTAATGTAAACTTTTTTGTATTAAAGAATTTATTTAAAAAAAAAAAAAATGTTTTTCGTCTGCGTTTATCAAATTGTTAATTTGTTGATTTTCCATATAAAAATAATTCATTGGTTTTCATTTGTTTTGATTAAAATAATTGTAAAAGCTTAGAGAGATTTTATTTTAATTTTTTTTTTTTAAATTATGAAATATAAAAATTAATAAAAGTAATAAAATCGATAGGGTTTTTCGCTAACAAGTACCCCCTTATACGGTAATAATTTATATAATGTAAGAAAAAAAATTCAGATGATGAAAAAAAATTATTAAAAATTTTATAAATAGATAAAAATCCATTTTCAAAATACTTTACTTATGATTTAGAATTTCTAACTGAAAAAAAAACATTAATGAAAAGCATTAAAAAAAACTGTATAAAAAATAGGCATAAACATAATATTAATCAAAGTTTTCTATGTTATAATTATTATTATTATTATTATTATTATTATTATTATCATCATCATGTACCCAAACATTATTTTTTAAGTTTTTAATACAATTATTAAATAAATAAATTAATTAAAATAATTATGTAATTATTTATATATATATATATTTATTTATTTATATATTTACATATATTTATATATATATATATACATATGTGCATATATATACATATACATTATATATATATATATATATATATATATATATATATATATATATATATATATATATATATATATATATATATATATATATATATATATATATATATATATATATTTATGTATAGTCATATATAAATAATATACATATATATTTATATATAATAAATATATAAATAAATATATAAAATGCAAGACAGAATCGATTTAACATATGACACTAGTAAAAAAAAAAAACAAAAAAAAAAACAGAACAAAACAACAAAAATATATACTAAATATATAAATGAAGTTAACGATTTTGGGTGAAAAATTCATAAATAGCTTCAGCAAATATTAAGATAGCGAAATAATAAAAGCGTATTCGTTTTTGACAAGTCTTAGACACACATCAGCTGAAGTAAATAATATTAAACAGGTTCCGAATAGAGTGCGGTGAACATCTCAGGGGCTTTATGGCTCAGTTTCCTGTCACTTTCAGACGCATCATCAGTTTGGTTGTCAATTTTCGCCTTGCATTTATTAAGAGTAAACATATAAGTTTATTGTGCTGCGTGCCAGCGACATTTCCAGATCCATAATGCCGTTTCGATGGTCACTTACTGGTGTGTGTATGCAGGCAGATCGAAATCATAATTTTTGACATTCGATTCTTAATCGTTCAAGGAAGATCTGTGCCAAATTCAACTTTCCTACATAAATATTTGCGGCTGTAGCAAGTCTACAGAAATTGGGTGTCAATATGATACCTTTTAATAGAAATAGGTATATAGGTATATCATCGGCATCTCGAAAACTGAATTGATTAGAAAAACAAATGATTATAGGCATTTAAAGGTCTTTTCATATAAATAGTCGCCAAAAAAGTTACGAACATTAGCTGCTTTATAATCATTATTCTGAGGATAAAACTGGCGTATTTGGTAGTTCTAAGTGTTAAACTACATTAAAAACTCCATATATTGCAGTAGATTATCCCACGAACATAAAAATAGAGCACAAAATTTCAGACAAATTATAATAATAATTCAACGTAATAATTTTTAACATACGTCCGCTGCGATATATAATAATGATAAGGATCCCTGTTAGTTTCCAAAAGATCTCTTTCACTTTTCATATTTTGTTGCTCAATATTTACTTTAATGCTTCAGTGTTGGTTTCAAAATGTCTAAATGATCGTTTGCATTCTCTGGCCTTCCAGGATGCCCCAGTTTACGTCACAAAAGAACACTTCAAATTTATTACCCACCACTATGTTTACAAATTTTCTGAGTGTATTTTTTTTGCACTGTTCACTTACTTTGGCTTGGACGGTGCAGAATCATGATGTAGTTTGAACAAACCCTTTCGATTTTTTAATTATTAAAATCTTTTTAATATCTGCTGAAAAATAGAAATTTAAAAAAATATACATCTGTCAGCTACTCGCCTAAATCTCGACTAGCAACTCAATGGTCGTGGATTCGAATCTCAAGTGTGCTAAAGTTTTTAATAATAAAGCTGAGTAACATTAACCGTTTGCGACATTCTTGGCTTTTTACGTAAAAACAGGGATGTTAAAGTATGCAATGCAGTCCGATACAAAATGGCATATGCCTTCCACAAAGGACACATGATTTCTACAAAAACGACTCATAACTGCTACAAGTATGTCAAAAACGGTAAAACTATTCAACAAATATTCAATAAAAATGCAAAGTCAAAAACGACATGTGTTAAGATATATTGGCAAGAGGTAGAGAAGTAAAGAGAGTATTAGATTTTGTTTGTGTAGAGGAGAGAGCTAAGAGTGCTTTTTAAGTGCTTCAAGAATTTATTTCTCTGGCTAAATTAATAATAAATTTCTATCAAGTTTTTTTATGTTCTTTTTAAAAACGTAGGTCGCCATTAATAGAAGCTCTCGCAAAAGTCAAGTGCTTGTAGATATTTGATGATGTCGATAGATGAGATTTCTCTCCATTCATCTATCACGATCTCTTTTCAAACTATCTGACACGCCTAAGAACCTATCCTTTGTTAAATTTATTGCAAACTGTCAATCAAAAGAATAACCTGCAAATTTAGTTAACTCCCCCGAAAAGGTAGTTCTTATCATAAAAATTTTTGAAAACCCTTGTATATCTCAACTTTTTTTATTGATGGTTATATATAAATACAGATGAATATATATATATAAATGAAATTTATCTTAAAATACAAAAATATTGTAGATAGAGTAAAGGCTTTTTATGCTACTTTATGTTAAATTATCTAAAAATGTATACTTATTAATTACTTTTGTGGTGGCTATAACAAATTCGACATTGTTATCCTCTTGGCAAGCAAGAAAACGTAAAGCAGCGATTTCGGCAAAAGTACAACCGCCGACAAAAAATACCAAGACAACACGAGGAATATTTAGAGAAGAACCCTCGCTGGGCGTTGATGTATGACGGCCGCCGATGCCGATTAGTTGCGCTTGAAAATCTTCAAAGGTTGGTCCAGGCAAATTATTGATTTGACTTTTTAATGATTGCCAGCCTAAAGGTTTCAGCGAAAGCTCCACAATTCGTGCTGTGAGGGGAGCATAGAAACTGTGAACGTAACTAATATCTTTTGGTTCGATTTCCACAACGTCGTCAACCGTCAAGTTGAGAGTCTTAAACGAAAGTATAGTTTTAATATAAAATATATTTTTTTTTCGGGATTTTACATACTTTACGTAATACTGCATAAGCCCGGGATTCGCTTTGTGTATATAAAACTCCAGCTTTTTCCAAATTACTAACTTTTAGGAGCACTTCCAAACCATACACATGAGCTAACTCACGTTTATAATAATTCAAAACCTTTAAAAATGGTATTGTTTTATCCTCGTTTGTGTAGGTAAAGCCTATTGCACTTTGCATCATTTACCTTCTCTTTAAAACCGGAAGCGGCTGCACATTGCATACATATTAATCTTAATACACTTTTCAATTCAGATTTTTTTGCCATCAAATCTTCTATATAAGTACTGGGCCTTTCGATATCTTCACACATCATGAACTCTTGTTCGGCTGTCAGGTCATCTGTAAATTCATAAGCGTCTAAACGCTTCCGTATAATTTCGCCAATGGTTGTGTGCACGGCTACTGATTGCTTTTGAGCCAGTAGAACGGGCAATTTATCAACCAACAATTTCATATCATGTACCGATTTGTCTTGAGTACTGGCATTCATTTGGGCACTAATCTCTTTGGCGTTGCGAGCTAATATTCTACCTACTTCGTTGAAATTTTTATTGCGCAATTCTGCATATAATTTTTCGCCTGAATTGAGTATGATAGTCTTCTTTTCCGCGGTCAAATGTGCAGGGGAAACATCGTCTTCGCCACGATTTGCAAACAATTCAGCTGGTAAAGTTAATTGATTGTGTCGTATGCCATAGAATTCATCAATAAGTCCTTCATAGGTAAGTTGTGTAGCAAATGTACTTAAAAAATCGATGGAGCGATCGAACAAGATTATTTGATCAATAATGCCTTTTTCGCCGTTAAAAAGTAATTTTTCTTCAGCTCCTAATTGTTTTGCTCGGTCCCATACACCTTGAGACATGCTACCCTTACCGTAAATTTTCGGTATACGCCCATAAATGCGTTGCAATTGCACTAAGCCAATGGCTGCCTGATACAATACTGTAGGATCACCATCAACCGCGATATCGCGAAAAGTTGTAGCATTTTCCATAGACAAAATATCAAAATCGAGTGGATAAAAATTCCAAGGTAATTCTTCCAATTGTCCAAAACTTCCATAGACGTTCTTATTTTCCAAATGTTTTATACATAAACACGAACGTCTCGGCACAAAGAAAATATGGAATAGCCGACCTTTTTCCTTAGTGCGCAACACATGACTGACTATAATATCCATCAGTTTTATTTGAGTTCGAATAATATAGATGATATTCGTTGCATCCCTAGGGAAACGAGTTTCCTTATCCAATTTCAATAATTTAATTCCTCTGTCTGAGAAGAGACTTGGTGAAGCTATTAAGCCAATGGGACCTAATAAGGCATCGTCTAACACAATTGCCTTGTTACCGTCTATTTTTTCTAGTAAATGCACCAACTCTCTACATGATGATTCTTGTAAAAGCTGAAGGTTGACACGTTGCCTTTGCAAATATGAAAACATCTTATCACAATAAAAATAATAAATCCAATAGCTTTTGGTACTTGCAATATTCCAATCGCAATTGTGTTTGACGTCTTCTTCATGATTTTGATTGACAAGTTACAATAGCAAGACTTAAAGATAAATGTCATATACTACTCTATTAAGTTCAAAACACAACGAACACGTTATACGCTGTGAGTGATGCGTAATGCGAAATTAGTCAAACACATAACTTGCGTGCCTTCCTAAAGGGAAATCATATGAGGTTGACGTTTCTGTACAGAAACGTTAATGAAAGTGCAAAATTATTAATGTGAAAAATGTGTTTAAAAATGATTGTTTAAAGCAAAAGAAGAAAAAAAATTAAAAAATATTATACTAAAATTTAATTGTTACTTTATTTTAAATAATTTAATTTTATTTTATTTCAATTTAATAAAATTTACTTTTTCTTTCCTTGTTACAATGAATATTTTTTTTTGGTGAAGGCAAATAGCCAGAGTAAGTATTGCAAAGACTAAAATGTTAATCAAATAATTATGTTTTGTTTGTCAAATGACACGCACGCTGAATTTTTAGAATTTTACCAAAAATTTCACATCTAGAAATCTGGTGGAAAGGCCAAGTGGAGATTGACAAACAATGGGGTGCACACATATAGCGATGACAATTGCATTGTCCAATTATTTCAATTATGCGTAGACCGACTCATAATTTGACATTTAGTTGTATAATGCACGATGCAGTGATGTATTCATCGTTTGGAATGATTAAGTTGTTTTAAAAATAAAAGAAGAGAAATAAATGTTAAAAAGGATTATTAAAAAGATTATAATAAATAAATATGTGCGCAAATTGCAACATCAAAATACATATGGCAAAATACAATTTGCAAAAACAAACTACACATGGTATTCCTTTTACAGTAACAAAATATGCCATGGTTCTTATGATAATACACTTTAACTACACCCTATCGGTTTAATTCACAATAATAATAAAACTTAGTAAATGGGAATTGAGAATAACGACGAGGGCCAAAAGGTTTGACAATTTGTTCCTTTTATTTTGTTATTGGAAAAACAAATTAGGTATAGCGTAAAAAAAAAATAACAGTTAGATTATAGAAACAAATAAACAAGAATAACTGCTATTGAAAATGAGTGATCCAGCAACGAAAGATCCAATAAGGGTCACGCTTAAGAAACTCATTCAACATTCAAAGTAAGTTTAGCACTTTCTATGTATCTATGTCGGGCAATGAAGAACTTAATTTAAGCATTTGGATCCAGTTACTTAGAATCGCTATTTTTGAAAACATAACATTTTATCAATTCCAGAGCTAATTTCACAGCAGATGATGTTCTTAAGGAATTTCGTACAGTTAAAGAGAAGCGTAACAATCGAAAGCTTTTAAAGATTTTGGAGATATTAGCGAAAAATCAGCACAAAGCTTTGGAAAATTTGCAAGAAACTGCTAAACTTTTAGAAAAGTAAGTTCAAATATGTGTAAAGTGTATTTGTTTCTATGATTGGTATTAATGTTTTTATGTCTTAGAAAGGATCCATTTTATTGTTTAATAAATTTTCTTAACTACTATTCCGATGTCAACATAATGCAATCGATGCGCAAAAAGGAACTAGTGTCTTCGACACCATTCCTGAGCAAAAATATGTTGGATGCTTCGGAATCAGTTTCAGAGGTAAGTCTTTGAAAAGTACTATTATCACCATAAACATTAGCATCAAATTTTAAACATTCTAGATAAAAGAACGTGTCGTTCAAGCTGCCAGTGGCGGTTTAAGTCGCCTATCTCAGAACAATAATGCGATAGTTAGCCTGGGTTTATTGGCTCCAGCTCCTTTGTCATTAAGTTCATCCAATAACATTACAGCTGTTGCCTCGGCCACTAATACGTCTACTACAACATCCTTGGGAAATGCAGCATTATATCCAGCTGTCAAAACGGATCACACCCCGGACAGTTTATGGGAATTTCATAATATGGATAATTTTCAATTTCAACAAAGCAATATTGCCGCTATACCCATTAACAGTCAAGAAAATTTACTGTTATACGATTTAATTTATTGTTTAACGGGTATGCGCGGTTCCTATATAACCCCTATTGCGAATATTTTCGAGGGTGATAGTGTCGGTAGGGCAATATCAATAAAATTTATGGTATCCGAACAAATTCACAGCTCTTTTCGCGACATTGCTCAAGAAATATTACCGCTTGCTTCCCATTACACTTGCATACAAAAATTTATACAAAAGACAACATTCACGCAATGCAGCCAAGTGTTACAAGCATTAAGCGAAGCTCTGAATAATCTAATACATGATTATTATGTGAGTTGTTCAATCAAATTTTATATTCGAGAAATTGCTTTTAATGAAAATATTTATCATTTTAGCTACTCTTGGCTCAATTAGAGGCTGAGTTGAATGCTGGAAATTTAACTTTACACAAAATGTTGTTCTATGTACGTCCTACTTTGAATACGATGGAAGTACTGGCCGGAGCTGTGTCACTTATTGTAACGGCAACTAAAATATAAAAAAAAATCTTTACTTAACATGTAATTTTTAACTATCTTTTCATAAGAAGGATTTGCATGGAGGACATGCATTAACTTTACTATTCAATCAGATAAGTGCCTTGACCGGTGATGAGGAATCTCAGCGATTTATGATTCAATTGACGCAACGTGCTGCTGTTCCATATATGAATATCTTGCAATTGTGGATTCAAAAGGGAGCTATTAATGACCCGCAGCAGGAATTTCTAGTGGAAGACAACGAAGTCATACGTCGAGAGGAATTGCCAGAACATTATTCGTCGGATTACTGGGAGAAACGGTTATTAAACAAGCACAAATATTGTTAATGAATTTTTAAGAACGATTTATAATTTCAGTTATACAGTACGTCGTGAGCGAATACCATGTTTTTTGGAGAAAGTGTCCGATATTATCTTACGTACGGGAAAATACTTAAATGTAATACGTCAGTGTGGCAAGAAAGTAACTCTTCCGCAGACTATGGACTTACAATTTTCACCAACCAGTCAAAATCATATTGCTGTTATACAGAACGCTTATCGATTTGCTTCGAAAAATCTACTTGAGGTGTTACTTAAAGAGAATGATTTAATGGGTCATCTGATGTCGGTCAAACGTTACTTGCTATTGCAACAGGGTGACTTTATCACCGAATTTATGGATGCTTGTGAGGAAGAGTTGGCCAAGAATGTCGATAAAGTGTTGCCTATGAAATTGGAAAATTTATTAGGTCTAACTTTGCGTCTCTCATCAGCTAAGCATGACCCCTATAAAGATGATGTTCATTGCGAACTTTTGACCTATGATTTGGTCACACAAATGTCAAAAATCATGAATAATGAGGAAGGTAAACTATAATTTATTTTTTACATACCCTTTGTGATCTTTTTATTCTCTCAGAATATTGGTTAAGTCACGACCGTTTAGATCTTAACGGGCTGGAGTGTTTCGCATTTCGATATGAGGTTAAGTGGCCGGTGTCGTTAGTCTTGAATCATATAGCGATTTCTAAATATCAAATGTTATTTCGTCAACTTTTCTATTGCAAACATGTAGAGAGACAATTGTGCAAGTAGGTTTGCAAAACGACGACGAATAATTCAATTTAAACACAACGGAGAAGATATTCAATTTAAACATTTTCATTTTTATTTATAGAATTTGGAAAGAGAATTCTATAGCGAAAAAGTTTTCGCCGCAAGCCGCTGAACTTTATCGATCCGCTTTTACTTTACGGCAACGTATGATGAACGCTGTACAAAATCTTGAATACTATATGATGGTAGAAGTTATCGAACCCAACTGGCATTTATTTATACAAAATATGAATAAAGTAAGTGTACGGTGTTAAGCTAAAAACAAAAAAAAAAAAAAATTCTCTGCAACGAAATATTCTGTATTCCTTGATTAAAGCGATTACATTGACTGTTGTCCTTTTTGAATGTAAAAGTAATAATGTAATGAATTTAATTTGTAATACATATAGGAGGTATTAAGTGCAGTTCGATAATTGGTACGTTCGCTTTTATTAGATAAGCATTTCATATGAAGTAGCAACGATTCATTTGTTAACATTTAATTATAATTAATAGAGAGGAGTACAGATATTCTTTGCTAAATGTTCTGCTTATAAGATTTATGATCTTAAAAGTTACTATTTGCTCACTAACTAGTCTAAAATTTTTTCATTATTAAAGGTTGAAAATGTCGATGAAGTATTATCGTTCCATCAAGATTTCCTGGATTCGTGTTTGAAAAATTGCATGCTAACCGATACTACCACTTTGAATCGTTCCATCTTTAAGATGTGCAACATATGCTTGAAATTTTGTGAATTTATACAAGTAAGTTCAATTGAAAAGAAACATTTTTTTTTTTTTTTTTATTATTCAAAAGCTGTTATTTAATTTTTATAACTTTTGGCGTAAGATTTCCTTTATTCACACTCTCGTTTTTTTTCGCATAATTTAAGCAATTTCTAATTAAATGGTATATTTTCTGAAAATTTCCGATTTATATTGCTTAATTTTCAATCTTATTTCTTAAAATCAACTGACAAAAAAAAAAAAATGAATAAATAAAGAAGTCGCAACGATTCTTTCTTGATGCTGAGCTCACTTCAATGGTTTGCGATAGTTATGATGAGGATAATTCAGATTCAGAACTTGATTTTTCAAATCAGAAGCAGGTATAATAACTTATGCACATCTATTCTCGTATATTGTAAAACTCATTATTCACCAAAAAAAAAAAAACATTGAAAATATCGTCTTGTACTTACAATTGATTTTCTGTTTAATGTAAAAACAAAAACTACATAATAATCTAGCTTTTGATATCAAAACGTACACAGTATCCCGCTTATGCATGTTTATTTTTGTAATGATTCGAATTTGACTTTATTTATATATATATATATATATTTCTTTTTTTTATTTTATTTTTAAAGAGCATTTTAAAATATTAATACTACTGATAATTTTACTCGGATCGCAAAAGCCGGCCCAATACTATTTAATGTCATTGCTAAAAACTTTTTTCTGATTTAGTTTGCAAAATTTCCCCCATTAGATCCGTAGATGCAATTGAATTATTTTAAAACTTCTATATTATATTCAATTATTTTTAATATGTAATAAGAAAATATTTTGAGAGTTGAGTAGGATCTACTATCGGGAGTGATATGTATGGAGTAATAATTTCGAACCTTGTTCCAAAACATATACACACGTAGTTGATTATATATTTATTAGTAGTAATATATCAAAGGTATGAAAAAAAGCAAAGCAAAGGCCGTGAGAACTTATTGCGTACAATATTTATACCGTATACCAATTGTGGCATAAGGGTATATTAAGTTTGTGCGGATGTATGCAACACTGAGAAGAACTTGAGAGGGAGCCGATCGATTCAGAATTACTTTCTGAATCTGTATGTCCGTCGCCTTTTCGTTTGTTCAACCTACATGTCGCAATTTTGATGAAATTTGCTATAATGATGTTTTTCTGACGCTATTCAAAATGGCTCGAATCGGGCCACTTTCTCGATTACTTCCCATACAATACTTTATTTTGAAAAGTCGTTATATATTTGAGGTGGTGTAGGGTATTGAATGGTGGCCCGTGACCCACTATAATATTGTTACTTGTTCACAATTAAATTACAAATTTTAAAATAAAAAGATTATATGTATATACATATTTTTATATTTAATGTTCTTGAAAACCTTGAACACTCGGATGTCGAAAACTCCATAAGGACGTCAAAGGTATTCATTATTTATTTTTTTTATATAGAACTTTTCCAAGGGGAACGAGTACGATGCACAATTTTTTTGGTATAAAGGAAGAAATATTTACCTTCGTTTAGTTTTCAGCCGATATGTGCCGTGCCGAAGCATGATTGATTAACCATTTAGTCCTGTAGATATTGATTTATAAATACAATGGATAAGATATAAGTACAATGCCTTTTCATAGGTGTAATACCTTTAGTCCATCGAAAAATGTTGATCGCCTTTTGTTAAATTCATTAAGTCATTTATGCAATCTTTTATTAATCGTGGGCTTGAGAGTCCACCTACCGTGAATGAACGGGCATGTTCTATATAGAACATGCTTCATGTAGAAAATGTTGCTTACTAACACGTTCGCAATTAATGAGACTCGTTAATGGGATTCCAAATCGATCATAAAGTGAATAAAAATCTTGTACTTCCTTTTTAGCTTTCATTATCAATTTTGTTTTGCACATAAAAACGAATTACATATGCGTAAAGAAATCTATCTTGTAATTTTGTTAACTCTTTCATTTTTCCGTGATTCAAAAAAAAAAAAAAAAAAAAAGTTTTCAATGTGTTGTACTTAATAAATTAAACATTGTTTCGACCAAGCCATTGCATTATAATAAATATATACAATTGTTCTTTTTGCAGTCGGAGACATCATTAGCACCTACGGACACCTTTTCAGAACGTGTAAAACGGTTCGATCTTGAATTCACGGCGCTCCTGATTGGTTTACTGAAACAGATAAACGATGTAGCTTCGGATAATCCATCGGATCGTTTCATTAATCTGGTGCATCGGATTAATTTCAATTCATTCTACAATGAACAAATGGATAAGTTATGCGCAAAAGATGCCCTGATGACACATCGTTGACAATATTCGTTTCACTTGATACCGTCGAGATCGTAACAGTTAATGCTAATTTATAAAAACTAATTTCTTTTTGTACGTATTGTTTTTCCATTTTTACTTGTTCTTTCATTTGTAATGCTTTCCTTCAAATAAATAGTTTTAGTTTACATGTTCTCTAAAAGACTCGTCTCTAATCGCTTTTATCCTCGGAAAGATTAAAAACAAACGAAAAATGTAATTTTCGTTTTCTATAATATTGAATGGGCGTGGCTTCGTACAACAAGTCCACAAAGCAGAGATGTTTTCTATTTCTACCTCTATCTCTTTCTCTATCTCTATCTCTATTTCTATTTCTATTTAAAAAGTTTCAATGCTTTGGCCAAATTTGAAGCTGATATCTTAATTTTTGCGGTCAGGACAATGTCTACCAAAGATATTACATAGATGGACAGATGGACACGCTTAAATCGATTCAGAATTTAATGATTATCAATAATATATATGAGAACTTTATGAGAACTTTGAACCTTCCCTTCCGATTGCTGCAAAAGATTTGACAAAATGAAAATAGATCATCCATTGATGATGGATATAAAGGCGGGTGCACGTTGCTTGATGGGAGCCATAAAACAAAGATTATTTGACTTTTCTGTTATTTATTTATTTATTTATTTTTTTTTTTTTTGGACAAAAAGAGTCGGAGTGTCGTAATAGACGAAGGGCCGAAGGGTCCCCATCCTCTGCTGATGATCGAATTTGTGAAATTTTAAATTATTAATGATTTAAATCAGAAAAATTAAAAAAATTTTTCTCATAAGAAATTCATAATCGAAATTCGTAATCTTCACAGATATTTGAAACTTGATTTTGCTATGGATTTCAAATATGAAATCCCTGTTCAAAAAAGCAATTTCGTACTGCTGATGGAAAATACTGAGTCTACGAAAGAACGTACCTAAGAAAAATTACGTAGAGCACGATAACTAGGGGCCCGGATTTATGGCTGACGACGTCAAATGATCGCTTGACTCAACCAAATTGTTCGACAGATCTCTGCGACTGTTGATAAAATGCGCAGAAGAATGCATCGGGAACTCTATGTGTAGGACGTGAAAACGAGCAATCTTTTGAACAAAATTATCCTTCAAGGTGAAACTCAATTCCATCTCTTGCTTACATACCCAGAGATGTCTGTCCGTGCGAATTTGTGTTCAAGCTACAGGTCGCAATTTTTGAGATATTTGAGAGATGAAATTTGGTAGAGTGACTTTTTGTGACCCAAGGACGACCGCTATTGAAAATGGTTTGGATCGGTCTACCTTTTCGACCACTTCGCTGGTCGCTTTCGAAATTTCTTGACAAAAGTCGCTGACTAGTAGTATTTCGACGATCTGAATTGCTATGAAAAATTTGATTTGGCAGGGGTAATTTTTTGAACCCCCTCCCATACAACCGTTTCTACGAAAATTGAATCTTTATATAGTAAAAAAGTCGAATTTTCAGTATTTCATGATGAAAATTCGTTCATTCTAGTAGATTGACAAAGAAATCAATCTTACCGAATTTGGACCAGGTAGGTTCATTTTTTGGATACCAGAGCATATAAGAATTCTTATAAGCCGAAAAGGCTTAATTGTTAACATTTCATGATGAAAATTGGTTCATGATAGTAAATTAACATAAGAATTAAGTGAACGAAACTTGAACAACATGAGCTTATTTCTTGGATCCCAACCCATGTTAGATTTCCCATGAATATGAAGTCTTTATTGTTTTTCGTGACAGGCTTTTCATAGGTCAGTGTTTCGAAAATGTGAACTGACGTAGCCCACAATTGGCAAAACTAAATTTCTTATCAGAGATTTTATTATTCTTCATAAAATAAAATATTTAGTGGAAGAATTTTTATGCTATATATAAAGGCTTATTACTATATGGGAGAGGGTTCGAACATTTTTATTAGGCATTGTGTTAAACCGCATCAAAGTATTCTCAAAAATTACAAACTGTAGACTGAACGTACGAATGCGTAGAAAGAAAGTAATTAGAAAATTTCCGAAATGATTTCATGACTAAAAGGCTGTAACCGAAGAGCTGTTACGGCGATTGGGGGATCAAGCGAAAAATAATTTGCATTGTGCCCTCTTTTATAAATAGGATCTTTATTTGGGATGCTATATACATTTTGATTTGCTTTCAGTTTTTTTCAAATATCTTTAGCGTTTCAAAGGTCTTTTATTCCCTTGTGGAAGAACCCAGAAAGAACGCTTGAATTGTTCGTGAACTCCAATTATAGTTGCAATTTATTGTCGTTATAAACTTGTGTGCATTGAATTGAATGCCAAAAGCAAGCCATGAGGAGAATATTACATTCACCCGTAAAAGAGTTAGGCGACGATGTTCTTACGAACTTATCGTGTCCGGCAGATTACATCTCAAGTATATGAGGAGAAATTGAAAATGAATTTCGGTCAATGGCATCCTTAAATGCAAAACTTTCTTTAATTCATGTACGATGCATCCTCTTCTTCTGGTTTTTTTTTTTTTTTTTTTTTTTTTTTTTTTTTTTTTTTTTTTTTTTTTTTTTTTTTTTTTTTTTTTTTTTTGAAGTGGACGTAAACTATTTTTTTTCTGTTTCTTTCGTTTCTTTTCCTCTCTCCAATCATTTCTTCAATTTGGGCAAATGCGTTTTAAATACATAGTTCGATGTCGTTCGATATGGATTGAATGGACGATACAATATCTAACTAACAGCATAGCACACGCACATACACACAAACACACACATATATATATATACATATGTATAGAAGGGTGTAGATATTTACAGACAGTTATGTGCAAATAAATTACAGAAAATATTTTACAGTTTTTGAGCTCTGAGCTCTGGTCGTTGCAATACATACGCTATCATTAAAAATGTATTTATGAGATGTGGAAAATTTGATCCTTGTAAGTAAGTAAGTGTAAGTAATTTGGTGAAAATTTTAAAAGTTACTAGTATGTATGAGCATATATTATATATATATTATATAATGCTGCTTAAAAAGTAATCTCTTTTCAACAATTAAGTTATGAAAAATAGCTGATATATTATATACTATATTATATATCATATATTATATATTATATTATATATTATATATTATATTATATATTATATGTTATATTATATATTATATTATATAATATATATTATATTATATATTATATTATATATTATATAATGCTACTTAAAAAGTAATCTCTTTGAAACAATTAAGTTATGAAAAATATTTGATATATTATATATTATATTATATATTATATATATTATATTATATTATATATTATATTATATATTATATATTATGTTATATAATGCTACTTAAAAAGTAATCTCTTTGAAACAATTAAGTTATAAAAAATATCTGAACCTATTGATTATGTTAATATGCTAAATCATTTCAATCAATATAAGAAATCTGATCTCTTAAGTATTCACTTGGTTTTCATACCGATATTGAGGAGAATTTTTTAAGTACAATCCGTAACAGGAAGACTTGTCGGAAATACGCTCAAAAGATACATAACTGAATCTGAATAACATTCGTCCATAATCCATTTACATCTGTATTCGAACATTGCAAGAGAGATATTTGAGTTAATCAATTAAAGGGCGCATATTATTATCTAATTGATCAAGATGCACTTTGGAGCTCTAGCATGATGCAGGCGATAATAGTTGAAAGATTTCAAGAGGGAAGTTCAAGTAAAAAAAGAAAAAGTTTGAACACTATAGTCGGATAAGGCAGTCTTTAATTATTTCTTCCGAGAAACTTCGCGGTATGCTGAGTAACTGACTCAAATATCAATTGAAAGAAAAAATCATCTATTGATTGGAGAATATTTGAATGTAAAAGTGCATGTTAGGACTGAAGGAAGGAAACCTTTTTTCTTAATAAATAAGAAATAGGAATGTTATAGTGAGGCAAGGCCGACTATTAAATACCCTACATCGCTTCGTCTAATGCAAGTATTCCCTCATTTTGGTAGTAAGACATAAATAATTACACGTTATTTTCATGCAAAGGCCCGCATTGTGGAGGGCCCTCAAAACATCACATTACGGGATCCAAATTTAGCAAACGTAATAAACTTCGCAAATATTTTATTATTTTTCACTTTCCGTCATAAAAAAAGTAGAAATTATACTCTCTCTCCTGATAAGGGCTTGTTTTTCATGATAAACCCATGATGATGGGTTGGGATCTAAAAAATAGATTTATGTGATCCAAATTTCCTATCTTTTATTTTTTCTGTCAGAGTACTATTGTGGATCAATTTTCGTCATGAATTATTGAAAATAATAATTATTCTCACGGTATAAAGCCTCGATTTTCATAAGACCGGTTCAAAAAAGCACCCGTTCGCGATTCAAAGTTTTCACATCAATTTAGAATACCGAAATATTCACACTCAGTGTCTTTTGTCGCAAAACTCTAAAAATCACAATATTGTTTCTTATAACGAATGATATATGACAGGGGGATGAAAAACTGGTTCGATCCGAAACATTTTTAATAGGGTTTGCGGACGTTGCTCATCATGATACATGAAAACATATCAGACGGACGGACGGACGGACGGACAAACAAGCTTACATCGATCGATATAATAAAAGGTGAGTGAGTTTATCTCAAGTCCTTCTGGATGTTACCAACATTCGTACAAATCGAGTACACCCTATACAATAAGAGATGTAGGGTGTAATGCAATCATCTCGATAGCACCGATTCAGAATGGAGTTTTTCAATAAACTACTGTTTCTCGTATCAATATTTTGAAATGATGTGCATATGCATATCGTGCCCTCTCTCTTTCGCTTAATTTCTGATAGCATCCGCATCAGTGCTTATATAGTAGAGAAAGAGAGAGAGAGAGAGAGAGAGAGGGAGAGATATTTAGGCGATTAATTTTTCTCAACACTGTCTATCCGTTTGTGTTGTGTATGCCTATACGTATGTGCTTGTATTGGTTCATTTTATGGTTTTAATAATTCTCTGTGAATTTTCAAAAATATTCGAAATGCAAAATCAATTTTATGTATGTTTGTTGTCATCTCTGAAAGTGCATGTTTTCTCCTTTCACTGCGAGCGACATGTGCATATGAGTGAGTGCATATCACTCCAATTCTATTCCTTTTCTATCTAATGCCATAGATATGGGGAAATATGGGATGCGCACACAAATGCATGCGTGCACATATATGACAGGAGTAAATGCCCAATTTATAAATGGAAATGAATGAACAAATAAATGCACTCATAAATGATTTACGGTTTGTGTTAACAGACACTTTTCCTTTATGTATAAACGTTTTGTTTTTAAATTTCTTTTTTTTTTTTTTTTTTTTTTTTTTTTTTTTTTTTTTTTTTTTTTTTTTTTTTTTAAAGGGGATTAATTTTAATGTTTTTTTTAAAAAAAAAAAA